>JAHHZJ010000964.1:0-62154 GCA_021437245.1 Aegilops speltoides | reverse complement strand
ATCCGGGAGTTACACGATCTCATGGTCTAAGGAAGAGATACTTGACATTGGAAAAGCTCTAGCAAGCGAACTACACGATCTTAGTGCTATGCTTAGGATTGGGTCTTGTCCATCACATCATTCTCCTAATGATGTGATCCCGTTATCAATGACATCCAATGTCCATAGCCAGGAAACCATGACTATCTGTTGATCACAACGAGCTAGTCAACTAGAGGCTCACTAGGGACATATTGTGGTCTATGTATTCACACATGTATTACGATTTCCGGATAATACAGTTATAGCATGAATAATAGACAATTATCATGAACAATGAAATATAATAATACTTTTATTATTGCCTCTAGGGCATATTTCCAACATGTTCTTCATTTTGGAGTGTAGCTCACAGTTAGTGTTCTCTATGATGTCATCCATAGGGTATGTATCCAGCAGTGTGTCGCCCGTGGCAGAACCAACGCTGCTTCTCGGCATGGATGGGACGGTGCTATCCAATGCTGGACGATCATCCGCTTGCTGCTGCCGCTGCTGAGACCCCCTTTCCTGGCTAAGTGAGTCGATCTGCTGCTGCTGCTACTGGAATTTGAGTGCCAGGTCCGCGTGCCTTGCTTCTAGGCCTTCAAGGCGTTCTACGTCCTGCTTCCTCTGCTCCTCCTCCAGCTTCATTTTCTTCTCCTCCTCCATCTTTGAGGGAGTCCTGGACTAGGGGGTGTCCGGATAGCCGAACTATCATCATTGGCCGGACTCCAAGACTATGAAGATACAAGATTGAAGACTTCGTCCCGTGTCCGGATGGGACTTTCCTTGGCGTGGAAGGCAAGCTTGGCAAGATATGTAGATCTCCTACCATTGTAACCGACTCTGTGTAACCCTAGCCCTCTCCGGTGTCTATATAAACCGGACGGTTTTAGTCCGTAGGACGGACAACAATCATACCATAGGCTAACTTCTAGGGTTTAGCCTCCTCAATCTCGTGGTAGATCTACTCTTGTACTACCCATATCATCAATATCAATCAAGCAGGAGTAGGTTTTACCTCCATCAAGAGGGCCCGAACCTGGGTAAAAACATCATGTCCCTTGTCTCCTGTTACCATCCGCCTAGACGCACAGTTCGGGACCCCCTACCCGAGATCCGCCGGTTTTGACACCGACATTCGTGCTTTCATTGAGAGTTCCTCTGTGTCGTCACCTATAGGCCTGATGGCTCCTTCGATCATCAACAACAACGTGGTCCAGGGAGAGACTTTTCTCCCCTGACAGATCTTCGTATTCGGTGGCTTCACACTGCGGGCCAATTCGCTTGGCCATCTGGAGCAGATCGAAAGCTACGCCCCTGGCCATCAGGTCAGATTTGGAGGTTTGAACTATACGGCCAACATCCGTGGAGACTTGATCTTCGACGGATTCGAGTCGCACGAGCGGCGCGCGCGCCTTTACATCACGATGGGCATGATTTAGCTCTGCTGCCGGACAGTGCCCTGGAGGCCGCACAAGGGTCCGCTCCGACCCTTAGCTCGGAGCCGACCGCGCCGATCGAGGATGGGTGGCTAGACGCCACCTCGGGGGCTGCCACCTCTACGGCAATAGAGCCGAATACCGACCCATCCCTTGTGAAGCTCGTGACTCCAAGGTGCCGGACTCCTCTCCGGACCCCGAACCTTCCGCGCCCCTGCCAATCGAATCCGAGTTCACCGTTGCGGACATCTTTTAGCACTCGCCTTTTGGAGACATCCTGAATTCGCTAAAGTGTGTATCTTTATCAAGAAAGCCCTGGCCGGATTATGGTCAGGACGGTTGGGATGCGGACGACGAAGAAATTCAAAGCCCACCCACCACCCACTTCGTAGCCACTGTTGATGATTTAACCGACATGCTAGACTTCGACTCCGAAGATATCGACGGTATGGACAACGATGCCTGAGACGACCAAGGACCAGCGCCTATAGGGCACTGGAAGGCCACCTCAACTCACAATGTTTATATGGTGGACACACCTAAAGGAAGCGATAACGAGGAACAACAGGATGCTGCGAAGGAAAACTCCCTCGAAAAACAGCCAAAACGGCGACGCAAGCGCCGCCCAATGTCCCGCCTCGACAACGACAGTACCCATACGGACCCATCCATAGAGCAGGGCGAACCGGTGGACGACGAACATGCCCCCGAGCAACCATCCGAACAGGATAAATTGGATAAACAATCCGTCCCCGGTGAAAACAACAGTCCGGATGATCTCACGTCGAACACATCGTTGGAATAGAAGAACCTCCAAAAAAGACTCGTCGCCACTGCACAAAGTCTGAAGAAGCAGAAGTGGAAGCTCAAAACAGCGGAAGACGTACTCAAGATGAGATGGAGCAAAGTACTCAAGGCCGTAGACAAGTATGGCGATAGTCGCCAAACAAAAAGCTACCCGAAACGCAAACTACTGCTCGAATTCGACGAAGGGGCCGTAGAGCCCCCACAATCAGAGAACAAAGGGGCCACCCGGTCGGATAGACGACCACATGACAAACAAAGAGCGGCAAGCGGCGCCGCACACAAGGAGGCACGTGATCCACATAAGGATCCTCGCAAAAAGGATGGCCCGGCCAGGTCCATCTATGGGCCAAGAAAGCAAGCTCCAGAAAGCAACACAACACGTCGAGTATTCGAAAATCACGGCATACCCAACTACAGGGGCGCCGCACACCCCCTATGTTTCACAGATGAGGTGCTGGATCATGAATTTCCAGCGGGATTCAAGCCCGTAAATATAGAAGCATACGACGGAGCAACAGACCCAGGAGTCTGGATTGAGGAGTACATCCTGCACATACACATGGCTAGAGGAGATGACCTCCACGCCATAAAGTACTTACCCCTCAAGCTCAAAGGGCGAGCCCGACATTGGCTCAAAAGCCTCCCAGAAAATACCATTGGAAGTTGGGAAGAGCTCGAGGATGCATTTCGGGAAAATTTTCAGGGGACTTATGTCTGCCCTCCGGATGCAGACGATTTAAGTCACATAACTCAACAACCAGGAGAGTCAGCCCGCAAATTCTGGAACAAGTTCCTCACCAAAAAGAACCAAATAGTCGACTGTCCGGACGCCGAAGCCTTAGCAGCCCAACATAACGTCCGAGATGAATGGCTCGCCAGACACCTCGGCCAGGAAAAGCCAAGAACAATGGCCGCACTAAAAAGCCTCATGACCCGCTTTTGCGCGGGAGAGGATAGCTGGCTGGCAAGACGCAGCACCAGCGACCCAAGTACACCCGAGGTCAGGGATGGAAATGGGAAACCACGACGCAGAAAGGACCAGCGCCGGACTAAGGGAAATGACCCAAAGAGCACGGCAGTCAACGCCGGATTCAAAAGCTCTCGACAGAACAACAAAACACTGCCTCTTAAGGACAACAGCGATGAGCTATCCAACCTAAACAAAATCTTGGACAAAATATACCAAATCCACAGCACCTCCGGGAAGCCTGCAAACCATACCCACAGAGATTGTTGGGTCTTCAAACAGTCCGGTCGACTTAACGCCGAACACAAAGGGCTGGAAACACCAAGTGAGGACGATGACGAACTCCTCAAGCAGAGCAACGGTAAACAAAGGAATTTCCCACAAGAGGTCAAAACAGTAAACTCACTTCATGTGACAACAGGCAAAATTAGAGCGGCGCCCATTAAAAAGCGCGTCGCACGGTCCACCCCAGCGGAGTCCAGACACTGGATGTCAAAACCAATCACTTTCGACCATCAGGATTACTCCGGAAGTATCCGGAACGCAGGATGGACTGCCCTGATATTAGATCCTATAATCGACGGACTGCAATTTACTCAAGTCCTAATGGATGGCGGCAGTGATCTAAACCTACTATATCAGGACACAGTCCGCAGCATGGGGATAGACCCAACCAAAATACGCCATAACAACACTTCCTTTAAAGGAGTGATGCCAGGCCCATATGCCCATTGTACGGGCTCTCTACCACTAGAAGTTGTGTTCGGCTCATCAGACAACTCCCGTCGTGAAAAGTTAGTCTTCCACATCGCCCCATTTAAAAGTAGCTATCAAGCACTATTGGGACGTGAAGCTTTCGGCCGCTTTAACGCAATACCGCATTATGCATCTCTTACACTTAAAATGCCCGGTCCACGTGGCATAATCTCATTAAAGGGAAACCTCGAGTGTTCCTCGAATAAGGAAGAAAGTGAGACTGCCTTGACGGCCACACATTAATCCGGCTTTGCTGATCAAAGCCCCTAAACAGGTCATTCAGACCCCGGACACGGTTAGGCGAGTCCGGTACAAATAAACAAGGGGCTTACTAGCCACGTACCCCTCTACAAGGGGCTCCACGCAAGAACAAAAAGAGACAATAAAGCTCAATTTTATTCATTCTTTGAATCATACTCTGTTTATTTCAAAATACATCTTTCGCACGAACTCTTTTTCCAACTAAGTTCTTCTCTTTTACAGATGAACACGTGCATACGCCCGTCCGAGATATCGGCTGACAACGGAGACACAGCGCAGCGTGCGAGAGGGACCCGTTGCAAGGATTCTTTTCAGATTAAGACCCTGCGTAAACCTTTCTTACTGTCTCTTGTTGATACACATCCCCCGGTTTTTTAGTATAACCAAGGAGGAGGCTGGTGTTTTGGCATCGGCCGCGCCAGAAATTTTCGCGCGTACCTGGACACTAGGGGCTTAGGGCATTCACTACTAGGAAAAGGCCTATAGATAGGATTGACTCTAATGGCGCACCGTGTGTGCAGTGCGCCACTACTATATACTAATGGCGCACCTGCCCCAGATACGCCATTAGATTGGAAGACACTAATGGCGCACCGTGGGCGGTGCGCCATTAATATGAAATTTTTTTCCATTTTCCCATACATTCTAATGGCGCATGAAGCCTACAATGCGCCATTACTATATATAACTTCTAATGGCGCACCGTGGGCAGGTGCGCCTCTAGTATATTTTTTTTCCATTTTCCCATACATACTAATGGCGCATGACTCCTACAATGCGCCATTACTATATCTAACTTCTAATGGCGCATGAGGACAGGGTGCGCCATTAGTAACCCTGGGACCAACAAGATATTTTGGACAGCCCACACCTACCCACTCACTTTCCCCACTTCATTCCATCCACCTCCTTCTCCAAGATTTGACCATCTCCTCCTCCTCACCTCATTTCCACCATAGATTCAACAAAATTAAGTGGTGAAATTACCTATTTTTGATAGGTAAGTAAGGGAAAGCTATCTTCATGATATAGATCTACTTTTTTTTTCTCCCTAGCTCGCTCCAACAACGTGCACATGCACTTTTTGTGGCCTAGCTAGATCTATGTATGTTTGTGGTGTTGCAAGTGTTTGTGGTGTTGCATATATGTTTGTGTTTGAAGGTACCGGTATTTGAAATATGCGATAGTTGCCAATATTTTGCCGGAATGTTTTGATTCATTTCCGTTTCGGCGAGAATTTTGGCACTATGCATTCTTTTTGGTCCTATTTTTAGGAAGGTCATGCCAAATTTTTCTCGGTTCTAACATATCGTTTTGCTCTACCCTTGCAGTAATTATGGTCCGCATGATGACCGAAGGCATCGTGAATAGGTTTTTGAGCTCCGAAGGCCGAGATGCTTCAAAAGAATGAGACGGAGATAAGATGTCCATGTCGAAGATGCAAGTTGAAGAGCCTTATTGCGGACCCGGATTCCGGCAGGTGCGGACCACCTGCTCTTGCGTGGTTTCATGGATGGCTATCGGTGGCAAGGTGATGAAGATGACTATCAAGTCGTCCATGGCGGGGCGGGCAAGAAATGAGGAAGGACAACAAGACAAGTACCACCGTGGCGAGGGCGGGCGAGAAGACGAAGAATCTCGGTGACATGATCACGACGGTGATGCTGTACACAGTCATCATGTAGAAGATGTCGTACATGATGATGAGGAAGATCAAGACGAAGGGCATGATCATGAAGATGAAGATGCCGGAGCAGACGACGATGGAGGCTGGGTGCAGGACCCTCATATTCAAGAGCTGCTTCTCAAGCGGACGGATAACGCAAGAGCTGCCGCCCGAGAGAAAGCCAAGCTGGATCAACTGGAGATAGACGCGGTTACTCCGTTGTATGAAGGATGCAGGCCCGAGGATACCCACCTGAAAGTAACGCTCATGGCTCTGGAGATGAAGGTAAAACACAAAATGACCGACGCATGCTTCGACGAGAACATGTCATTACGGCACGAACGTCTTCCCAAGGGGAACAAGTGCCCGACCAGTTTCGAGGAGGCGAAGAAAATCGTGTGTCCTCTGGATTTACCGCACGTGAAATACCATGTGCATGAACAATTGCATCATTTATCGGGACGAGCACGCGAGTCTACCATATGTCCGGTGTCTTGGCGCCACTCGATACAAGAAGAGGAAGAAAGCTCCTCGAAAATCGGTGTGGTACTTTCCGATCACTCCTCGTCAGCGGTATTTCACGGACCCTAAGGTAGCAATGCTCCTGCGTTGGCACGGATAGGGAGGAGAAGAAGCGAAAGATGACGCAAATGATCCGGAGATAGATAAAAAGACAAGATGTTGAGTCACCCTAAGGATGCGAGCGGTGGCAAGCGTTGAACTTCAAGACCTGAATTTGGGAAGGATCCAAGGAACATCGTCTTTGGGCGCGAGCACCGATGGAGTCAATCCGCTTGGCAGCCAGAGAAGCACACATAGCACCTGGCCTGTGTTTGTGTGGATGTACAACCTTCCCCTGGTTGTGCATGAAGAGGAAGTACATTCACATGAGTATGCTAATTGAAGGGCGAAACAACCAGGAACGACATCAATCAGATCTCGGGCTGCTGAAGGAGGAGCTAGACACGCTGTGGAAAACGCCACCAATACGTGGGGCCGCAGAGAAGAATATTTCCCTATGAGAGCCGCACCGCTCACGACGGTGCACGACTATCTCGATTCACGGATATCTCGCGGGCAGGTAGTCCACGGATTTTCGGATGCGTAAGGTGCATGGATGACACAACGTACGCCCGCTAGATAGAGATCCGGGTCTTGAAAACCGTGTTCATGGGACATCGAAGGTGGCTTCGCGACGATGACCCGTGGAGGAAACGCAAGGATCTGTTCGATGGTGAAACCGAACCCAAAACGCCGTGTACGAGGAGCGGCGAGAAATAGACAAGCTGTTGAAAAATTGGAAAGACTGCCCACCGCCGAAAGATGCAAAGGCGCCAGAGCCGCTGCTGAAGGTATGGAAAACGAGGTCTGTTTTACGGGACTTGCCGTCTTGGAAGATCCACCGTGTGCCTCACAGCCTTGATGTCATGCATATCACGAAGAACGTGTGCGAGAGTCGCTTGGTACCCTGCTCAACATGCGGAGAGGACCAAAGATGGGCCAAAGCAAGGCGGACTTGAAATCAATGGGCATCGGGCAGGAGCTTCACGCTAATGATGATGATGATGATGATGATGAGGCGAAGGACCACGGAAAGTCGCCGCAAAGGCAAAAGGCCAAGAAGACCGAAATGACTACCCTCCGCGTGCTTCACTCTAAGTCGAGGAGATCGAGCAATTTTTCACCGCCTCCTAGGAGTAAAACTTCCTTATGGTTACGCTGGGAAGATAAGCAGATACCTAGACCCAGCGAAGCGAAGTTCAGCGGATGAAGTCTCACGACCGCCACGTCTTGATGACGCAGATACTTCCAGTTGTAATCCAGGGATCATGGGCGCGCACGTCCGTGAAACGCTATTTGGCCAGTGCAACTTTTTCGACGCCATCTCTCGAAGTCGATTGGCGTGAGGCAACTCGAAGGCTACAGAAGAGATCGTGGTGATACTATGCGAGCTTGAGATGTACTTCCGCCCGCATTCTTCGACGTTATGGTGCATCTGCTGGTCCATATAGTGGAGGATATCATCCAACTCGGGCGACGTTCTGCACAAAGATGATGCCGCTCGAAAGGATGAATGGTGTCATCAAAGGATACGTTCGCAACATGTCACGTCCAGAGGGAAGCATAGCGGGGGCTTTTCGATCAAGAGTGCATCTCCCATCGCACGAATTATCTAGGCATCGAGAACCCGTTGGTCCGCCTGTCAACAGCACCTCGGCAGGCTCGCTGGATGGGGTCACCATGAGGGTCGCCAAAATGCATGTCGGCTTCGAGGGTCGACTTCGCCGACTTTGAAAGAGCAAACCTAGTCGCGCTACAACACATAGACGTGGTCGATCCTTGGGTGGTAGAGCACAAAACCTTTATTAAGAAGACGACAATGACCGAGGCCAACAGAGGACGGACGGAGATATACTCAAAGAGCACAACTCATGTTTCACGCGTTGGTTCAAGCGAAGCTTCGCTCGCATCTTTACATGAGGATTCTTCCGCGGAAGAACAACTACTATTCGCTTTGTCACAGGCGCCGAGCACAACCTCGATGACCTATGAGGCGTCATTTATATCAACGACTACACATTCTACACCGAGGACAAGGACATGAAGAGCGATGGTTATCAGAACTCCGGGGTAACGATGGAATCCTACACCGGTAACGACAAGGACAGATACTATGGTTATACTCCGGGGTAACGATGGAATCCTACTCCGGGGTAACGATGGAATCCTACTCCGGGGTAACGATGGAATCCTACATCGAGAACTCCGGAGATCTGGGAGCTGAGCTACGCTGGAGAGAAGGTCCCGATGTTCCGTGTCAGATGGGCCAAAAACGTCATAAAAGAAGACCGGTATTTCACCACCATGGTTATACCCGCCAAATCCAAGACCCACAAGCAAACGTCACCATGAAAAAATGAGCCATGGTACTGGCTTCCCAAGTGGACCAATGCTTTTCATTACCGACCCGCCAAAGCCCGGTCGTGTTGTCGTGAGGAGAGGCACAAGGAAGATCATCGAATGGATGGAGTAGCCAATGAGCAAGACTTCGACAAGTACGGCGACCCGAAGATCGAACATGACGATGACGATGAAATCCTACACTGGTAACGACAAGGACAGATACTACGGAAGGATCGAGGAGATCTGGGAGCCGAAAGCTACGCGGAGAGAAGGTCCCGATGTTCCGTGTCGATGGGCCAAAGACGTCTATAAAAGAAGACCGTATTTCACCACCATGGTTATACCCGGCCAAATCAAGATCATGGGCGCAAGCGTCACCAAAAAATGAGCCATGGTATCGGCTTCCCAAGTGGACCAATGCTTCTTCATTACCGACCGGCCAAAGCCCAGTCGTGTTGTCGTGAGGAGAGGCACAAGGAAGATCATCGGAATGGATGGAGTAGCCAATGAGCAAGACTTCGACAAGTACGGCGACCCGAAGATCGAACATGACGACTACGATGAAGTAGCAGCACACACCACAAGAAGAAGCAGGACCACCCTACCTAAAGGACGTCCGTTCCACAGAAGAACTCCGTTTGCGAAAAAGAAGGGCAAGAAGATTGTGAACAGAGATAGCTAGCTAAGACCGATTGTATTTAAATCGTAGTCTTCATTTCTCGATTGTATTTCATGCATGGGCACTTTTTGATATCATGAATATTTTTAAATTTCATGGGCACTTTTTGAATTCATGAGGACACTTGATCTCGATCTCGACCCTCCCCCGCTCCACCCATCTTGATATCATGAATATTTTTTATATTTTTAAATATAAAAAACAGCATTTAAAATGCATAAAAATATTATTGTTATGATTTAAACAAGTTTGAACATATTTAAACACAAATAAATATAAAAACACCATTTAAAATGCATAAAAATATTGGGGATCACAGGAATCGAACCCAGGACCTCCCGTGTGTGTGCTACGTCTTGACCAATCGGGCTAGTGCGTGGGTTCTGTTATAGAAAGGGTTGGGCACTAGATATCGCCATCGTGGTAGATTAAAACAACATTCTAATGGCGCACTGCAGGTAGTGCGCCATTAGAACTGATAATACTTATGGCGCCGGCGTGTAGTGCGCCATTAGAAAGCATCCTCACCTATTCCCCTCGGCCTCTCTCCTCTCCCTGCCAGATCCCCCTCACAGCCTCTCGCCCGTCGCCCCAGCGCCGCCCAGCGCCATCGCCCGCCCCACTGAGCGAGAGGCGACGACCGCCCCCCTCCGCCCGCCACATCCTCGCCCGTCCCTCCTCACGCCCGCGCCCTCTCCCCCGCCTCTCGTCCCCCTCCGCCAAGCCCAGCATCCAATCCCCCTCACCCAAGGCCCATCCCTCCCGCCCCCCTCCGCCGCGCGTCCCGTCCCCAGTGATTCCTCCTTCTCCTCCACCCCCTCACCTGCAAACCCTAGGTATTGCCAGTTCCTGATCATATGTAACAGACCTAGCAGTATTCTGATCATATGTAACAGACCTAGCAGTATTCTGATCATATGTAACAGACCTAGCAGTATTCTGATCATATGCTCATCAAAGAATCATTCGAACCAAATGCTGAATCTTGATAATGCCTTTCAGTTGTACGATCACTTGTTCCAGGATTTCATTTACTTGTTGCAGCCAACAACTCTCTAATATCTTGTATTAGGATCCGTTGATTACTTGTTTCAGGACCTAGCTAGTTGTTGCCTGCGGTGCAAATTTTGTTTCCTGTTGTTGACTTGGAACGTTTCATCCTGTGAGGAGGTTCTCAACAGTCATGAGCTCAAGTATCCTGTAGGTGCCTAGCATTTAGTAAACTAAATTCTGAGTAACATGTATGCTGACAGTAGCGAAGACAGTCAAACACTTTGTGTACAAAAAGTTGTCATTTTCAAATTTTGTAGTACTGCGGTACTAGGATGTTTGTTGAACTGTGGCCACATGTGGCAGGATGTGGTACTTCCTGTGCTGAGTCTGAGTCTCAAGAAGCAAATTTGCAGTACCCGAGAGGCCCTTGAGTTTGCCGGAATGTCGATTAACTTCCGTTCCGGCAAATTGGTATTTCCATATGTCCTATTTTCAGCAAAGGTCATGCTGAAATTTTCCGTGAATTTTAGCATGACTTTGCTAAAAATAGGACATATGGGGTACTTGCGACTAATGCATGGGCCGGGCTATCTTAGTACTTAGTTAAGTAGGATCAACTGCCTGCCATTCTTGCTGCATTAAATCATAGGTGGCAATAGAGCCAAGTGATTAGGCCCAACTTAGAATTATCCTTAGCATCGATAAACCCTAGATGATAAACCCAACATAGGTGGCAATAGAGCCAAGTGATTAGGCCCAACCCTAAATCATGAGACCATGATCTTGTTCCTTGACAATAACCATCTTTTGACCAAACTTTTTCCTATTTAGAGAGAAACATGGCCCACAACGATGAGGCCGGTGGTTGAGGCGGCAAGCAATTCGGAGATGTCCCAAGAGTTGGAGGAACAACAACCTCACCGCTATGATGACGCCGCGGAAGACACCGATCCTGATTACACAACCCCTAGTGGCGCTGGGATGACACCACCGATGGTGCCGCCGAGGATGCCACCATCGATGATGGTGGCGCACACACGATGGCAGCCAACCGAAGAAGCAAAGGAAGGACCGGCGCCAATGCGCTCCGCACCGTCAAGGAGGAATTCACTCAAGTGGACTCCGACGGAATCCAACGGAGCCCAAACATATAGTCAAAGGGTGCGCGGTTCAGCTCGGGTGCATTCTCCGAACACCGTCTCGATCAACACCGAGAACCTTAGGCATAAGGACCGAGGGAATTTATGCGCAGCCTCCTCTTCACGGCTGCACGAGCGATACAAGTTCCCGACGAATTTGAAAACACACGCCTCTCGTGGAATAGAGTGAACAATGCCGCCCTCACGAAGATGAGCACGGCCCTGTCTACTTGGAGAAGCACGTGAAGAGAATGATTGATAAAGGTGATAGTTATGACAAGATCAAGGCGAAATATCATTTGATGAGCGAAGATGAGTACAAGGAGTTCAAGATCAAGTGCGAGCCCCGCAAGCTCGAATCAAGTCGATGGGGAAAGAAATGCGGAGTTGAACTTAGGGAACACAAACTCGGTCCCGCGGTTATAGAGTGGCGGAGCCTATATGGGACAAGGAGGGCGCGGGCGTGCCGAGCAAGGCCTACCGCCCCACTTCGAGAAATACAGCGGTGACAAGCGCACCAGGAACTATGTCGGGGCCGGTACAAGGAGGACCCGATAACAAAGGAGCTTACCACGGATCCGAAGACCAGGGAGCTTGAGCTTGTTACGGTAAGGAATACACCCAGCGTAATTAGCTCCATATGGTTGCACTCTAATTAATCACCAATATTTCTAAATGGCTCATGTTCCTTTCACGGACAATGAAAGCGATGGCGGGTCGTCTAAGAGCTCCCCTTCGACACCCCTTTAAATAGGGCGTTGAGCGTAATGAAAAAGAAGGATAAGCTCGATAAGCCGACGTCACCGGTCGTGTGGCGGCAAAGGCTTGTCCACAAAATGGGGTCATACTATACCGCTGGTGTGCGGAAGGAGAAAAAAGCCAGCTCGGAAAGCCGACGCGAGGTTGAAGCACTCAAGGCACAAGTGGCGCGGATTCGGAGCTTGTCCAAGAGCAAGTGGAACAACAGCTGGAAACGGCTCGAAGCCATGGTGCCTACGTTGATTCATGGGCTGACGACGTGGATTGCGGGCGGCCAAAAGGGTCCTCCCCCGGTTCCCAGCTTCATGGCCAGCAACTCGCACAGCGCGGCGGCGGCACCATTGGTGTCTCCGGCGGCGGCGACATTGGTGTCTCCGGCGGCGGCGCCATTGGTGTCTCCGGCGGCGGCGCCATTGGTGTCTCCGGCGGAGGCGGTATTCGTGTCTCCGGCACCGGCACGGGTATTGGAGCTTAATGCACCCGGGTGTACGCCGACCGGCACCTCGCCAGCAAGCGCCCCCTCCGTCAGTTGCACGCCCGCCGTTGGCGGTGCCTCAACATTAGCCGAGCTTGACGGCATCACGGTAACTAAGCCTCTCGGCCGATGACTTCATCTCCTTGCCTTTGATCGGGCATCCTCGACGCCCTACACATGTTTTCGCGAGGCACCGCCGACGTTCCTTGCACTCTTCGCGCCGTGGGCGCCGAGTTGGTCGATGTCGCCAAGGGCAAAATCGTTCAACCGGCAACCCCATGTTCCACGGTAATCCGATGCCACCCACAATGTATAGGGTTGAAGTGGTCCGGTGCTGCCAGTGCTGCGACGAGTTGTTACCTCGATTCGACCGGCCGGGGCGGCGAAGAAGATGAGATGACCCTCGGCACCTGCATAAACTGGCCCCTGCTATGGCCGAAGAGCCAGATTCGTTTGGGGGCGGGGGACACCACCCCACAGACAAGACCGCCAGTCGTGCCGGCGCCAAGCCATGGCAAGAACGCAGCAACGCTACCGGACCTGCCGGACATCCCTATGGCACAGGATCCGGACAGCCCTATGGCACAGGATCCGGACGGCGACGACAACGACGACGGTACATTTACCAAAGTTGACAAGTACTTTGTCGAACATGGATGCGCGACGATTTCGCGGGCCTCTTTCTCAAGAACCCAGCCAAGACCACCGCGATCTAGCTGGTACGGCGGAGAAATCAATTGCAACAAGCGTCGCTCGGCGTTCAGTTCTCGAGACACGCCTCAGGCTCCGTCTTCACCGAGCCTCAGATAGCTGAGGCGCGAAATATTATCAGCCCCAACACGCTGAAGAAGGCGGTCTGTGAGCAGAACTCGGTCCCATTATAGGAGATCAAGAAGAAGGGCCGGAAACGAAAGACTAACAAGGGCGCCGGTGCGAGCCAGCCGGCACCGAGTTCGATCCGTGCTCAGGACGGGCCACCTTCACCTAAGGATATCTCGAGGAGGGTGCATGTGGCGGGTAGGGCGATGCTACCACCAAATATGCTGAATGCTGCAACCGGTGCTATGCGGAGTCTGCATGACAGTGTTTTGATTTTGGAGAAGCGGCGTCTCAGAGAGAAGGATGTGGCATACCCTGTTTTCGTGGCCAAGGTGCCAGAGAGCAAGGGCTTTGTGGATGGCGACATCGGGGGTATGATCGTCCTGCGGTTTGATGACATCTTTGCTATGTTTAACCTTCATCCGTTGCACTACACCTTCGTTCGGCTGTTTTCGAGCATGCGAGATCACGGATCATTAGAGACAATACCCGGACATCGTGATAGTCGACCCCTTCTACATGCGTGCCAAGCACTTGAGCAGCGCTGGGACCGCCAAGTTGCGAGTTCACACCTCGAAGGCGTCATTCGCAAGCGCAGATAAGGATAACTTCCTTGTGCCTTACTTTCCGAGTAAGTCATCCCTTAACCGCCCGTAACATATGATTTCTTAGATTTTGATCGTTCTTTTTTCTAACATTCCGTGTTACGTGCGTGACACATTTGCACACTCATCCTCTTAAGCCCGAAATATTCCATGGCCACGTATTTCGACCGAACCGTAACTCCATGATAGACTACACAAATGTGAAGAAAGTTCTTGATGATGTTCTCCCGCCACGCCTAACTGGAGGCACCTTCACCAGGCCGTTCGTAAATGCGGCAAGCACATCTTCTCACACAATACGAAGTTCTGCTGCGTCAAGCAGCCGCTTTGGTCGAAGGATGCCTACTACGCCCTCCATCACATGCGGGCGATCGTAAGGGACCATCATCACCTTCTGCTACCAGATAATCTCAAAGATTGGGCCGCGAGCTTGTCGGCAGTCCAGGACGCGGACCTCAGACAAGAATTCTTTCGCATCCAGTCGGAGTTTGCGGACATCATCCATCAAGATGTCCTTCATACGTCGGGGCAGTTCTTCCTCAGAAATCAACCGTCCAACAGTGAGATAGATGGAATGCTACAAATGCAGGGTGACAACGACCGCGATTTCATGACCATCGCGACAGACGGCGGCTTCATCCACGCTCCTGTCCGATGAGTCGAGTCGAAAGTAGTGATGTGTAGTTCTGAAACATTGATTGGCTCATGTTGTAATTAAACTTTTTAATGAATTCGTATGTCTCTTTGGTTTGGACGGTTGTTCAACTTAGATGTAATCGATGCTATTTTATTAGTAGGACCATGAATCGTGCTATTAATGTCTTGCTTTTCTCTTGATCCTTTTGTTGCATACTTACACATTGCTTATGTATTGTATGTTGTTTGGCTTGTGCATAGATATGCGTCGTATGTCGTGTACAAGGGTAAGGTTCCCGAGTCTCGATGACTGGAGGAGTGTCGGAGACAGGTTCACCGTTCAGCGTAATAGTTACAAAGGGTACACCACTAGGGCGGAGGCCGAATCTAGATACGCCCGCTATCTAGCAGGAGAGAGGAGGGAGCGTTGGAGGAACCGGATGAAGACCAGTTTGATCGCGATGATGCTCATCGTGATGACCACAGCTCTCTTCTATGTGATGGTAGTTTAGATGATCGATATCGACTTGTAATGTGAAGGCAAACTCGATACTCGCGGTCTTGAGACTTGTAATGTTTTATCTTTGTCCGGTCTTTTGAATCCGGAGACTAATATGATGAATTGTATTCGGAGACTAATCTTCTATTGTATTTGATGAATTTGATGTTGCTGTGTGCTGCTGTCTATATTCTATGCAATAATATATTTTGTAATCTGTGCAAAAATCAGAAAAGCAAAAAAAAACCTAATATTCATACTAATGGCGCACCACAAAAGACACTAATGGCGCACTGTGATCATCACACTAATGGCGCATGTACTGGTAATGCGCCATTAGAATGCCATAGCACATTTGTACATATGGCCCCTGGGAGGCATTCTAATGGCGCACTGTGAGCAGTACTAATGGCGCACCGCCAGGTGCGCCATTAGAATACCAGATTCTAATGGCGCACATGTGGTGCGCCATTAGAAAGAAATTCTAATGGCGTGATGCCAGTGGCGCACCAGCCATGCGCCATTAGAAGGCAAAACTGGTGCGCCACTAGCATGCCTTTTCCTAGTAGTGATTGTTCTGCCCGTTTTCATAAAGACCGAATACCTTAGGGAGTGTTCGGCGTCTCGAGTTAGGCCTTATATGCATCAGCTCTGAATCATGTCTTTGGTCAAATGTTGGGTTTGCCCGGCTCCTGTGTTTTGCTGCCTTACGTTCCGCTCCATCGGCTATTGCGGCACCAGGAGAACTACTGCGATTGTGCCCCGGTTCGCTCGGGTGAGCACCTCAGTAGAGAAAGCCGAAAACTGACTGTCATGATATAGCGAGAAACTAGTCAACCACTCGATCGACCACCGGAATGTTTACAATTCCTCCGCTTTAACGAAAGACCGTTTCCCGGTCAGGCACATACGCACCCCGAAATTCAGAGAGCGCAGTGCCCCTAGGGGCTATATAGTAGCCCCACCATTGAACTCCTATGGCTAAGTGAAAGTGATAAAGCATTATAGTTCGATTGCCTAGTTTGCTACGCTATCACCTCCTTCACAGGACCAAGACGTTGGATTAAGTGTGAAAATGCGCTCTTTTTTGCAAATACCCCCGCACTATGTGCGTGGGGGCTGAAGCCGAAAACTGCCATCTTTTAGGTTATATACACATATACGTTAACGGCCGCACAGGAGGAATTTCAACACTTGAACGCACAAGTATAAAAAGCCCTTATATTATATTTGAAACATGGTTTCACAAATCATACATGTCATTTGAACATAACATCTTTCGAGCACTGCGTCTCTATTAAATGAGCGCCCTGCAGGACTTCCTCAAAATAGTGTTCGGCTGGTAATCGGCCTCTGTCCGAATCCTGGGATGCAACATCGGTGGCCTCCATCTCTGCCCAGTATGTCTTGACACGGCGAGTGCCATCCGTGCACCCTCTATGCATGCCGACTGCTTCATCGCCTTGATATGCGGCACCGCATCAAGGAACTGCTGCACCAAGCCAAAATAACTCTTCGGCTCGGGCCTTTTCAGCCACAAATGAGCCACGACATCCTTCATGGCAAGTCCGGACAACCTATTCAGCTCAGCCCATTCGGCTAACCGATCGGTCAATGGAATTGGACCCTCCGGACTATGGAATTGCGACCAGAAAAGCTCTTCCATTCCGTGATCCTTCTGGCCCCGGAAGTGTGCGACTGCGCCTGCGGCACTCGCCGCCAAATTCAGATAAGAATCCTCCGCACCCCATAACTGGCCCAACTGAGCATACTTCCGATCCGTGAACTTTCTACGCAGCAAAAAGGGCTTTCCAGCCGCAATATCCCCGGCCTGACGCAGCTCCTCCTTTATAGCTCTCATCGCGGAGCGGGCATCCTTGGCTTCGGCGGTGGCCTTCTTCAGGTCCTCTTGCTCCAATCGGTGTTCCCTTTTAAGAAGCTCGCAGCGGTCGGTAGCATCCTTCAGCTCCACCGCCATCTTGGCCATTTCCTCCTTGCTTCAGCAGTGAGCAGCATGTTCGGCTTTCAGCTCTTCGGCCGCCTTCAAGGCAGCCGCATCACTTTTTCTGGCTTGCTCCTTGGCTCGGGCAAGCTCTGCCCGAAGATCCTCCATAGCAGCGGCACCATCTGCATTAAGCATACATGTAGTAAGGCACGGGCATCAAGCTCCCTTACCAAGTGTCCGTGGAGAAGCCACATACCTTGCGACTCGTCAAGTCGCTTATTGACCAGCGAGATGTTCGGATCCGCAACGTCAAGTTGCCGCTTTAGTTCGGCAACTCTATCAGTCCGGCTAGCCACCGAACGCTCTGCCCCCTGAATAGGAGGGGCGACATCTTAACACTGAGATTATGATCCTCGGCACGCCGTCACTTTTGACAACGTACCGAGTCTCAGGGGCTACTATCTATACAGGGCGCATTCTATATGCAAAACTGTCAGAAGGTATATCATTTTCGCGTACCTCAAACCCGTCGCCAAGAAACTTACGACGGCTTCATGCAATCCGCTCTCAGCGGATGAAATCCTTTCAATCACCGTACCCATTAACGCACGGTGATCTTCTGAGATAGATGCTCGCCCGAGCAGATCCTTCAGCTCCTCCGACTGTACACCAGTTGGTGCCGGACCTCCCGGCCCTGCCGGACTTGGGGAAACCCTCCGCGACGACACCTCAGGGTCGTCCGCCCCGCCTGATGGCGCGGCAGATGGAGGCGTTTCGCTCTCCATCATCTCCGGACGAACATCCCCCAAAGATGAGCTCTACTGAGAAGGGCTGAGATCCGAACTACAAGGTAAAACTTTGGTTATCTTCAGAAATAAAAACAGGGATGTCCCTTATTACAAAACTCCCCTTTCTACTTACGGCTCGCTGGAGGGCTGATTCTCTTGGGGAAATAGTGTGGCCGGGGCCTCTCCTGGTGCAGGACCCTCTAGTGAAGATTTCTTCCCCCGCTTTGAGGCCTTGACCTCCGGATCTTCAGAAGCGGTCCTCTTCCCCCCTTCTTTAAAAGCCTCCTTAGCGGAGGCAGTAGCTTTCCTGTTCCCCCCTTCACCCTCTTCCAAAGGTGCAACCTCCAGCATCTTGGTTAACACGGGATCCGGCGTGGTCTCAGGGAGGGGGGCCGGACACCTTATCAGTTTTGCTTTGGCTATCCATTCCTGTTCAAGGGACAGCTCTTTGAAGGGCAAGTTTACGATAAATGTATGGATAGCATGTCCAGGCACAGGACTACTTACTTGAGTATCCGGGCGATTGCAGCTCAGACCTGCGTCCTCGGTCAAGACCGGACACATCTCTTGTGATCCGAAGAACAGTTTATACATCTCCACGGGCGTCGCGCCCATGAAGTGCTGGAGAGCTCGCGGTCCCTCCGGATTGAATTCCCACAGGCGGAGGGGGCGACGTTTGCAGGGCAGAAGGCGCCGAATCAGCATGACCTGCGCCACTACAACCAGATTGATCTCCCTCTCTTGGAGGTCTCGAATACGGCCCTGCAATAGTGGTACATCCTTGGACGGCCCCCAGTCAAGCCCTTTGCTGACCCACGATGCCAACTGTTGTGGAGGGCCCAAGCAAAAGGCAGGCGGCGCCACCCATCTGGTGCCCCTGGGAGCGGTGATATAGAACCACTCCCGTTGCCACAAACCAAGCTCCTTTTGGAAAGAGCCCTCGGGCCATGGAGCGTCAGCCCTCTTGCTTATAACTGCCCCTCCGCACTCTGCCTGCCGCCCCTCAATCATCTTTGGCTCCACGTTGAAGGCCTTGAGCCACAATCCGAAGTGAGGGGTAGTGCGGAGGAAGGCTTCGCATACAACGATGAACGATGAGATGTGGAGGATGGACTCCGGATCCAAGTCATGGAATTCCAACCCATAGTAAAACATGAGCCCCCTCACGAAGGGGTCCATCGGGAAGCCTAAATCTCGATGGAAGTGAGGCACGAACACCACGCTCTCACCAAGCTCGGGGGTAGGAATGACTTGCCCTTGGGCGGGCAGCCTATGCAAAATCTCGCCGGTTAGATACCTGGCGTCTCTCAGCTTTATCACATCTTCTTCCGTGACGGAAGAAGGCATCCACCGTCCTTGTAGGTCGGAGCCGGACATTGTCGAAGGTCCAGGTGCCTGAATCTGGAGTCTTGGGTGTTGGAACTCGAGGCGAGGGGCGGATTCGATTGAAGATTAAAGAAAAGGAACAGGCCTTGGTCTCGTTATAAAGGGGCTGAATACCAAGAGCCGGCTCCGTAACCGTTTGGGACTCGCCTTCGATGGAGGGGCGTGCCAACGGGCGCGGTTGGGTTACCCACGTTCGTATTGATGAGGATCCCAGAATAAGGGGACACGATCTCTGTTGTGACAAGACGTGCCAAGGAAACCGCTTCGCTAAACGCGCTGAGGTGGAACAGTAAAAACGATTCGAGTAAAGGCTTGGCCGTGGTGTGACGTCATGCCACGAAATACGTCAGCAGATTGAACTTGTGTAAATATTATTCTCTCTACGGTAGTATGTGGAATTTATATTGCAGAGCCGGACACTATCCTGGTGTTCAAAATCTTCTATGAATTATTCGGAGGAGGAACCCGCCTTGCAATGCCGAAGACAATATGCGCGCCGGACTCGTCGTCATTGAAGCCTGGTTCAGGGGCTACTAAGGGAGTCCTAGACTAGGGGCTGTCCGGATAGCCGAACTATCATCATTGGCCGGACTCCAAGACTATGAAGATACAAGATTGAAGACTTTGTCCCGTGTCCGGATGGGACTTTCCTTGGCGTGGAAGGCAAGCTTGGCAATACGGATATGTAGATCTCCTACCATTGTAACCGACTCTATGTAACCCTAGCCCTCTCCGGTGTCTATATAAACCGGAGGGTTTTAGTCCGTAGGACGGACAATAATCATACCATAGGCTAACTTCTAGGGTTTAGCCTCCTCGATCTCATGGTAGATCTACTCTTGTACAACCCATATCATCAATATCAATCAAGCAGGAGTAGGGTTTTACCTCCATCAAGAGGGCCCGAACCTCGGTAAAAACATCGTGTCCCTTGTCTCCTGTTACCATCCGCCTTGACGCACAGTTCGTGACCCCCTACCCGAGATCCGCCGGTTTTGACACCGACAATCTTCCTTCTTGCACGGGTCCTATAGTCCTCGTTCCATTCTGAAAAGCCCTCATACCAGGGAATAACGCCCTTGCCTCGTGTTCTTCCCGGGTGTTCAGGATTTCCCAGGGTGCGCGTAAGCTCGTTGTTCTCTCTGTTGGGCGTGAACACCCCCCTTCGAGCTTCTTCTATTGCGTCAATTATCTTTTGTTCGGCTCCTTTTAGATTTGCCTTCCACGAAACTTCGCTTGTCTTCGGGTCCAACGCCCCCCATGCGCATAGAACCAAGTTCTGCACCTGGGGGGCTAGTTCCTAGTAACCGGAGTGACCCCTGCATCCTCCATCTCTTTCTCATACTTATCCTACTTAGGCAATCCCACCGCGTAGCCACTTGGACCCAGCCTATGGAACTGCGTCTTTTTGCAGCATTTGCCTTGTTTTTCATTGACCGTTCCTTAGATAATTCTGAATCCTTGAAGGTCACGAAATCGGCCCAGTGTTCTCTTTGCTTCTCCAGTGTTCCCGTGAAATCTGGAGTCTTCCTTTCATTAGCAAGGTAGTTGGCCCATACAGTTTTCTTGTGGGTGTTGAATGCAATTGCCATCTTCTTAAGAGCAGCGGCCTTGACTTTATCGACATCTGCTTCAGTGAAATGATCTGGTAGGGTGAAATGTTCCATCAGAGATTTCAAAAGGTCTTTTTTGGCTCTGTCGTCGACCCAAGTAACACCTGGATGTTTAGTGTTTGGCTCTTTCCATTCTTGAATGGAGATCGGGAGTTTGTCCTTCACAAGAACTCCGCACTGACGACTCCACTTGTCCGCAACGTTCTTAGGCGTGAGGGGCTCGCCACTAAGTTAGGTGGATTCGATGTGGTACTTTACACCATCCTTCAACAATCTGCCCAGGCCTCGCTTTGTCTTGCTATCTATACAAGCAGATTTGCTCGATCCGGAGGGCTGAATGAAGAAAGATCGATTCGTTAATATATCTTCAATAAAAAAACATGTGATGATCACCATGATGCATGCTTATATAAATATACCTCGCCGGTAGTCTTTGTTATTTGAAGATCAGCATTGTCTGTGTCATCACAAACATTGTCTGTGTCATCATAATCATAATCATAGTTCATGACTTCATTAGCTCGATCGTCGAGATCGAATATCTTTTCATCACCCTCTCCGGTATTGTCCAGATATTGGGAGCCGTCATCTGCTTCATTCAGATCATCTAGCCTGTGAGGGCTGCCTATGATGTCGAACAATGCCTCTTCTCTCTCTCTCTGCCGGTATTGTCCGCCATAGCTTTTACTTTACTAATACAGAAGAAATATAAAACAATTTAGTATTCAAATTACAATGCATGGATGCAATTAATCAATAAGGAAAAACTGAATCTCCAATACATCGTCTCGAATATATAATCTCGAATACATCATCGTCTTAATATATATAATCTCGAATACATCGTCTCGAATATTTTATATCGAATACATCACTGGCTAGGTACCTAATAAAAATCGAGTACTACAGAAGAATCTAGGGCGCCACTCGCGGTTCCTGGGGCGCGGGCGGTGCACACCCAAAGAGAAGGAACCATCACAGCATCATATCTCTGGTCATCTGCCCAAAGAACCCGCCAAGTAGTGGAGAACCTGACGTCGTCCATAGCAGCCATGTAGCGATGGACGTGCTCGTCTTCCTCCCTAACACGGCGACGCACCACCTCCGGCGGGGCCGGCTGTCTCTGCACCGAATGTGGCCCACGCGAACGCCACCAAAGAAGATCAGGGTCGACGACGGGACCCGAGGTCAGGTTCCTCACCAAGCGGCGCGCCCCTCCAGGTAGCACCTCCCAGTGCTAGCCCGACGGAGCCCAGTCCCGGACATGGGTCCTCTGAAGAAGGACGTCGTCGCGAACGGGTCGACGGGGGGGATGCGGGCCTGGCATATCGTCGAGAACAAATACTATATGCCCGCAAAAAGTAACATTTTTTAAATGATTGGATTGTGATAACTAAAATTCTATATATATGCAAATTCTAACAATTTGACATTAATCTAATTCATCTAACTAAAACTAATTCTAAAATTTCCTGATTATATAACTAACATTTCTATAACAATTCTAATATTTATATAACTAAAAAACAGAAAAATTGCTAACATTTCTATAAATATTTCTATAACTAAAAAAACAGAAAACATTTATAACATTTCTATATAACTAACATTTCTAATATTTATATAACTAAAAAACAGAATAATTTCTAACATTTCTATAACTAAAAAACAGAAAAATTTATAACAAACAAACTAATGTGTGTGTGTGTGTAGTGTGTGTGTGTGTGTGTGTGTGTGTGTAGTGTGTGTGTGTGTGTGTGTGTGTGTGTGGACATGGCGGCCGGGGCGAGCTCACCGGCGAGCCGACGACGGGACGGCGACGACGGGGCGACGGGACGGGCGGCGACGATGGGGCGATGGGGCGGGCGGCGGCGACGCGGGCGGGTGGGCGGGCGACGGCGGCGGGCGCGGCGACGGGACGAGGGGCGAGGACGGGGGGCGGCGACGCCGACGGCGCGGCGCGAGGCGGGACGGCCGGGGTCGGCGACGAGGGGCGGGGACGGGAACGTCAACGGGGACGGCGTCGATCGGGGCAGGGCGGCACGACGGAGGGAGGAAACAAAGGGAAAGTGATTTTTTTTCAACTGGTGTATATATAGGATGGACCTTTAGTACCGGTTGGAGCCACCAACCGGTACTAAAGGTCTGTTTTGGCCAGGCCAAGCGGTGGGAAGCGCACCCCCTTTAGTACCGGGTGGTGGCACCAACCGATACTAAAGGGGGGGGTCTTTAGTACCGGTTGGAGCCACGACCCGGTACTAAAGGGGGTGCGCTGGCTCCAGGCGGTGCTCAAGTTTAGTCCCACCTCGCTAGCCGAGGGGCTACCGCACTGGTTTATAAGCCCCAGTGCGGTAGCTCTCTCGAGCTCATCTCCTAAGCAGGCCTACTGGGCCTACCTGTCCTCTTCTGCCCAGTGGGCCTACTGGGCCTTTGTGGGCCTGCATCCTAGCCCAACAAAAGGTTGTTCTAGTCGTATATAGGCTGCTTTGGCCTAGTAGGCAGGCTTTATTATTTTCTTAATTTTTTTCGCTTTATTTATTTTTGTTTTATTTATTTTTGAGTTGTTTTTTTGCGGTATTTAGAGTTTCTTTGTGAATATTTTTAATTTAGGTACAAAAAATTACAAACTTTCTGTTAGTGCCGGTAGTTTTCAAATTTGAATAGTTTAAATTTTGAATTATTTGAAATTTGTGTGAATCACTAGTTTGTGAATAACTTAACTTTGAAAAAAGGTTTTCCAGTGATTCTTTTTTCTTATGTTTAATATTAGTGTGTTTTATCATTATATTGAATTTGGTAATGCTTAGGTTATTTAAAAAATGAAATGCCTTTGTAACAATTGAGTTTTCGTCGGAAAGCCTGATACTTCGAAAGATATTGTCCATTTTGTACACGAAGTGCATCCAGTTTTTGCCGTAACCCTCTTTACTTTTTTCCACATGCTATTTGTATGAAATTATGATACCACGCCAACTTTCAACCTTTTCTGAGTTCATTTGAAATGCTTTTCAATTTCAGGGTCATTTAGCTGGAAAAAATCAATAAATGCATGAAAAGAATTTGTTTGCACATAAAATTTCTTTGCGTTTCAAATGCCAAAACACATAACTACCCTAACTATTACAGACATTCCCTCCTGGGTGTGAAACACAGAAGAAAGTGATGATAGTGAAGCCGATCACATCCCAGATCTTTGGGTGTGAAACTTTTTCTTCGCGTGTGTCCCTTTGCGCCGTAGCCATGGAAAATCTTCATCATTTAACTGGATGCTCGGGTCAATATTCACTGTGAATGGAGCAATTTCATCAAACTTTTCATAATCTTCTGACATGTCTGTCTTGTCATCCACTCCCACGATGTTTCTTTTTCCTGAAAGAACTATGTGGCGCTTTGGCTCGTCGTATGATCCATTCGCTTCCTTATCTTTTCTTTTTCTCGTCCTGGTAGACATGTCTTTCACATAAAAAAACCGGCGGCACATCATTGGCTAGGACGAATGGTTCGTCTGCATATGCAAGATTATTGAGATCCACTGTTGTCATTCCATACTGCGGGTCTTCCGTTACCCAGCCTCTTGTCATATTGACCCATTTGCACCGAAACAAAGAGACCTTCAAATCACCTCCATAGTTAAGTTCCCATATGTCCTCTATGTAACCATAATATGTTTCCTTTCCCGTGTTGGTTGTTGCATCAAAGCGGACACCACTGTTTTGGTTGGTGCTCTTCTTATCTTGGGCGATCGTGTAAAATGTATTCTCATTTATCTGGTACCCTTTGAAAGTCATTATATTCGAAGATGGTAACTGGGCCAGCGAGTATAGGTCATTTTGAATATCGCCATCATTCAGGGCACGTTTCTGCAACCAACCAACGAAAGTCCTCGTTTGTCCGCGTGTAATATAGTCGTCAGACTTCTCCGGGTGTTTGGACTGTAGAAAATTCTTGTGATCCTCCATATACGGAGCCACCAAGGTGGAATTCTGTAGAACTGTGTAGTGTGCTTCAGTGAGAGAATGCCCGTCCATACTTATTTGATGCCCTCCTAGCGTGCCTTTTCCTTCCAGTCTGCCCTTATGTCGCAATTCAGGAACACCAATCGGCTTAAGGTCAGGAATAAAGTCAATACAAAACTCGATGACCTCCTCATTTTCACGGCCCTTCGAGATGCTTCCTTCTGGCCTAGCACGGTTATGAACATATTTCTTCAAGACTCCCATGAACCTTTCAAAGGGGAACATATTGTGTAGAAATACATGACCCAAAACGTTAATCTCTTCGCAAAGGTGAATTAGGACGTGCGTCATGATGTTGAAGAAGGATGGTGGGAACACCAACTCAAAATTGACAAGACATTGCACCAAATGATTCTGTAACCCTGGTATGATTTCTGGATCGATTACCTTCTGAGAGATTGCATTGAAGAATGCACATAGCTTCACAATGGCTAATCGAACGTTTTCCGGTAGAAGCCCCCTCAATGCAACCGGAAGGAGTTGTGTCATAATCACGTGGCAGTCATGACAATCCCGGCGGTACCTTCATGCTGAGCAGGCATTCGAAGAAGATTTCCTTCTCTTTTTTGGTAAGAGCGTAGCTGGCCTGACCCTGATGTATGCCGTCTTTTCCGTGCATACGTTGCTGGTCCTCCCGTGCCTCTGGTGTATCTTTTGTCTTCCCATACACGCCCAAAAAGCCAAGCAGGGTCACGCAAAGATTCTTCGTCACGTGCATCACGTCGATTGTGGAGCGGACCTCTAGGTCTTTCCAATATGGCAGGTCCCAAAATATAGATTTCTTCTTCCACATGGGTGTGCGTCCGTCAGCGTCCTTCGGAACAGGTTGTCCGCCAGGACCCTTTCCAAAGATTACCTTCAAATCCTCGACCATATCATGTACATCAGCACCAGTATGGTGGTGAGGCTTCGTCGGGTGATCCACCTCACCTTTGAAATGCTTGCCTTTCTTTCTTACGGGATGCCTTGTCGGAAGAAATCGAAGATGTCCCAGGTACACATTCTTCCTACAACTATCCAAATATATACTGTCGGTATCATCCAAATAGTGCGTGCATCCACGGTATCCCTTGTTTGTCTGTCCTGAAAGGTTACTGAGAGCAGGCCAATCGTTGATGGTCACGAACAGCAATGCCTTTAGGTCAAATTCTTCTTGTCTGTGCTCATCCCACGCACGTACACCTGTTCCATTCCACAGCTGTAATAGTTCTTCAACTAATGGCCTTAGGTACACATCAATGTCGTTGCCGGGTTGCTTAGGGCCTTGGATGAGCACTGGCATCATAATGAACTTCGGCTTCATGCACAACCAAGGAGGAAGGTTATACAAACATAGAGTCACAAGCCACGTGCTATGGTTGCTGCTCTGCTCCCCAAAAGGATTAATGCCATCTGCGCTTAGACCAAACCATACGTTCCTTGGGTCACCTGCAAACTCCTCCCAGTACTTTCGCTCAATTTTTCTCCACTGCGAACCGTCAGCGGGTACTCTCAACTTTCTGTCTTTCTTACGGTCTTCTGCGTGCCACCGCATCGCCTTCGCATGCTCTTTGTTTTGGAACAAACATTTCAACTGTGGTATTATAGGAGCATACCACATCACCTTGGCAGGAATTTTCTTCCTGGGGCGCTCGCCCTCGACATCACCAGGGTCATCGTGACTGATCGTATAACACAATGCACCGCATACCGGGCAAGCGTTCAAATCCTCGTACTCACCGCGGTAGAGGATGCAGTCATTAGGGCATGCATGTATCTTTTGCACCTCTAACCCTAGAGGGCAGACAACCTTCTTTGCTTCATACGTACTCTTGGGCAATTCGTTGTCCTTTGGAAGCATATTCTTTATCATTACCAGCAACTTTCCAAATCCCTTGTCAGATACACCATTCTCTGCCTTCCAATTGCAGCAATTCAAGTGTGGTGCCCAACTTTTTTTTGTCAGGTTCGCAATTCGGGTACAACAATTTCTTGTGATCCTCTAACATGCGTTGCAACTTCGTGCTCTCCAGATCACTTGCGCAGTTTCTCTGTGCATTGGCAATGGCCCGACCTAGATCATCAGCGGGCTCATCTGATGCCTCTTCTTGAACTTCTTCCCGCATTGCCGGCTCGGCTTCTTCCCCCATTGTTGTATCATCGTATTCAGGGAACCCATGGCCAGGATAGTCGTCGTCGTCCTCTTCTTCTTCATTGTCTTTCATCATAACCCCTATTTCTCCGTGCTTGGTCCAAACAATATAGTGGGGCATGAAACCGGACTTAAATAGGTGGACGTGAATGGTTTTTGACGTAGAGTAACTGTGACCATTCTTACAGCTAGCACATGGACAAGGCATAAAACCATCCGCCCGCTTGTTTGCCTCAGCGGCCTGCAGAAAAGTATGCACGCCCTTAATGAACTCGGGAGAGCATCGGTCATCATACATCCATTGTCGGCTCATCTTCATTACACAACACCGAATAGACCAAATTAATACAAGTTCATACATAAAGTTCATATACAGCACTTAATTAAATGCAACATACAAATAACTCTCTAGCTAAAGAATTTAAATGCAACAACAAATGCGATGAAGATCGCAACTAAGGTAACAATTGATCCAACAGCATAATGATACCAAGCCACACTATCAATGGCATATTTTCTAATTTTTCTAATCTTCAACCTCATTTTCTCCATCTTAATCTTGTGATCATCGACGACATCGGCAACATGCAACTCCAATTCCATCTTCTCCCCCTCAATTCTTTTCAATTTTTCTTTCAAATGCCCGTTTTCTCTTTCAACTAAATTTAGCCTCTCGACAATAGGGTTGGTTGGAATTTCCGGTTCACATACCTCCTAGATAAAAATATCTATGTCAACTTGATGGGCATAATTTGTCATAAACACGAAATGCAACAACTAGTTTTAAAAGAGAATATACCACATCCGAATCATAACAAGGACGAGGGCCGACGGGGACGGATATCAAAACCAAGGCACTATGTATAACAAACAACGTACGGGTAAGATAATTATACGAGTAACTATATATCCAAATCACACAAACATCAATTTGGTAATGTAAAACATTCATGAACAAGAGCCTCACCCCAAGGTGGTGCCGGCGACGGGACGGTGCGGGCGATCGACGGTGGTTACGACGGAGATTTAGAAGGCACTAAGTAAACCACACCTACATATGCAAACAAAGTGTTATTTTGACCTGAAATTGCATATAAATCAAATACTAGAAAATATAATTCCTCCCAAATTAATCACTATACAAAGCATTGCAAGAGCTAATCTAGCAATGAGAGTTGAAAGGACAAAGTTGCTAACCTTTGTGATCATTTGAATGGATGGGGGCCTTCAAATCTTGACAAATTTTGGGCAAAATTTGTGAGGAGCTCGAGGAAGAGAGGGGAAGAACAGAGGAAGTGAGGGGAAAGCGGAAGAACATAGTGGATCGGGTGGACAAAGGGTTTATGTACGTCGACCTTTAGTACCGGTTCGTGTCACGAACCGGTACTAAAGGTGATGGAGGGGCCCCAGACTGACAACACCCTGCCATCACACTCTCTTTAGTACCGGTTCGTGGCACGAACCGGTGCTAAAGGTTCGCCACGAGCCGGTACTAATGAGAACGGCCGGCTAGCCGTTGGAACCGGCACTAATGGACACATTAGTGCCGGCTCAAAATCAAACCGGCACTAATGTGTCTCATATTAGGTCCTTTTTCTACTAGTGTAGAGAGATTAGGAGAGGAGAAACTTTCGATCATGGTGTACACAAAGTGTGTTAGTGCGACAATAATAACAGTTACCTTGTATCGTGAGTCTGAGATATGTTGTTGGTTCAGTAGGAGGACCACCCTTGCTTTGTAGAACTTCTCCACACAGGAACCTATTCTCTTCTATAGACCTGCTTTGACAAACCACAACATGGTCGTCTCAACGATTAAGGTCGTTAGACCAGAAGTGTGCATCAAGTTCTCTGGATCATGTTTATCTCATGGTACCCCAATGGTTGTCATACCAGCGTAGGGCGGATGAGAGTATAAGCGGCATCTCAGTAACACACAAGTTGTCACAGGTCTTGTGTGAACTTTGAGAATCTGCAGATGGTATTATTGTCCCATGATGTAACATACCAAAGTGGTAAAAGGTATTGGTTGTGGCAGCGAGAATAATAAAAACTTAAAAATAAAGAACATCAATTAGAATACTTAAAATATAAGTGGTTTCCTGGAGTAGAGAGATTAGGAGAGGAGAAACTTTGGATCATGGTTACACAAAGTGTGTTAGTGCGACAGTAATAAAAGTTACCTTGTATCGTGAGTCTAATATATTTTGTTGGTTCAGTAGGAGGACCACTCTTGCTTTGTAGAACTTCTCCACACAAGAACCTATTCTCTTCTATAGTCCTGCTTTGACGAACCACAACATGGTTGTGTCCAGGATTAAGGTCGTTAGACCAGAAGTATGCATTAAGTTCTCTGGATCATGTTTATCTCATGGTATCCCAATAGTTATCATCCTAGCGTAGGGCGGATGAGAGTATAAGCGGCATCTCAGTCACACACAAGTTGTCACGGGTCTTCTGAGAACTAACTGTTTGAGAATCTGCAGATGGTATTATTGTCCCATGAATTAATATACCAGAGTGGTAAAAAGCATTGGTTGTGGCAGTGAGAATAATAACAACTTAAAAGTGAACAAAATAAATTATAAGATGGGAAATAAAAGTGGTTTCGCCAGTAAAAAGATTAGGCGCGGAGAAACTTTGGATCATAGTGTACATCAAGTGTGCCTTTGCAACCATACTATTAGTTACCTATAATGAGGCTAATGTATTCTGTTTTTTCGGTAGGAGGATCACCATATGAGTTGTATAACTCCTCCATGTGGGATTCCATTCTCCTCTATTGTCCTGCTTTGACGAAGCCACAACATGGTCGTCTCCACAATTAAGGTCGTTAAACCAGAACCATACATTAAGTTTTCTGGATCACAGTTATCTCATGGCGTCTTTGTTTCTTCTAGATATCTCCACCTATCACTTTGATGTTACGGATTCACAAAACAATATGTGTTACCTGCGTATGTCTTCACATCATGTTGCATGGGCCCTTAAATTGGACAACACACATTATATTCACCATAGAATAATAACTTACTAAACAATGATAGGTACATTGTTGGATCTCATCAGGAATATGGGTAGAGATGAACTCCAGTGATACTTGTTGGCCCAGGTGGAGCAGAGAAGAGGTAGAGGATGCCGTCAGTGATGAAGTTCATCAATCTAGTCTTTGTAACCATTAATGAAGATTTTTAGAAATTTCATGCATAATATATTTAACATGTGGACATTTTTTAAATGTCATGGACACATTGAGAAATGTATGTAGATTATATTAATTGTAATGAACATTTCTTGAGGATATCGGAAAAGTAATTAACTTCCATGACTGTTTTTCTAAATGCGTGAACCATTTTTGCAAATTACATGAAACTTTATAAAAATACGTGCAAACGTCTTATTAAAACTGAGCTAATAATGTTTCTAAAATTATGGCAAAAATATGAGCATATATTACCCAAAATATACTGATATGAACCGAGGGAAAATAAAATTAAAACAAAACATTTTCCTTGTCTTTTTGGCATCCACATCCAGGGAATTCACTTATCATATGAAGAAGTTATCATGAAGAGTCGTAGATAACATCTGGCAGAGGCAATTGGTATGAAGTGTAGGTATCATCTTAGGTACAAAAGTTTTTTAAAGAAATGATTCATATGTCCAATAAGTGAAATAGAAAATAATGGCAATGCCTGGGTACTTGATATTTGTCAGCTGCTATGCGCTTAGCTCCCCGGCAATGACGCCAGAAAATGCTTGATAGCCTCCAAGACAAATAAGGTATTGTAGCACATTCGTGTAAGTATCCCAATAGTTATTGTTCCAAGAAAGGGCGGATGAGAGTCTGAGCGGCATCTCAGTCACACACAAGTTGTCACAGGTCTTGTGTGAACTTTGAGAATCTGCAGATGGTATTATTGTCCCATGAAGTAATATACCACAGTGGTAAAAGGTATTGCTTGTGGCAGCGAGAATAATAACAACTTAAAAATGAAGAACATCAATTAGAATACTTAAAATATAAGTGGTTTCCTGGAGTAGAGAGATTAGTAGAGGAGAAACTTTGGATCATGGTGTACACAAAGTGTGTTAGTGCGACAGTAATAACAGTTACCTTGTATCGTGAGTCTTATATATTTTGTTGGTTCAGTAGGAGGACCACCCTTGCTTTGTAGAACTTCTCCACACAGGAACCTACTCTCTTGTATAGTCCTGCTTTGACGAACCACAACATGGTCATCTCCACGATTAAGATCGTTAGACCGGAAGCGTACATTAAGTTCTCTGGACCATGTTTATGTCATGGTATCCCAATAGTTATCATCCCAGTGTAGGGCTGATGAGAGTATGAGCGGCATCTCCAACCATGCTATTAGTTACCTTGTATAATGAGTCTTATGTATTTTGTTTGTTTGGTAGGAGGATCACCAATGAGTTGTAGAACTCCTCCATGTCGGATTCCATTCTCCTCTGTTGTCCTTCTTTGACGAAGCCACAACATGGTCGTCTTCACAATTAAGGTCGTTAAACCAGAACCATGCATTAAGTTTTTTGGATCACCATTGTCTCATGGTGTCTTTGGTTCCTTGTAGATACCTCCACCTATCACCTGAATGTTACAGATTCACAAAACAATATGTGTGACTAGCCTAGGTCTTCTGATCATGTTGCATGGGCCCTTAAATTGGACAACACACATTATGTTCACCATAGGATAATAACTACTAAACAATACATACATTGCGGAGGATCACAGGCGAATTAATATTGTGTGAACAAACTGTTTGAGAATCTGCAGATTGTATTATTGTCCCATGAATTAATATACAAGAGTGGTAAAAGTTATTGGTTGTTGCAGCGAGAATAATAATAAATTAAGAAATAAAGAACATCAATTTGGATACTTAAAATATAAGTGGTTTCTTGGAGTAGAGAGATAAGGATCCGTGAAACTTTGGATCATGGTATACATAAAGTGTGTCATTGCGACAGTAATACCAGTTACCTTGTATCGCAAGTCTAATATATTTTGTTTGTTCAGTAGAAGGATCACCCTTGAGTTGTATAACTCCTCCACACAGGAATCCATTCTCTTCTATAGTCCTGCTTTGACGAACCACAACATGGACGTCTCCATGATTATAAGGTCGTTAAATCGGATCATGTTTATCTCATGGTGCCTTCGTTCCTTGCAGATATATCCACCTATCACCTAGAGGTTACTGAAACACTGAACAATATGTGTTACCTATGTAGCTCTTCAGATAATGTTGTCTGGGCCCTTAAGTTTGACAACACGCATTATGTTCACCATAGAATAGTAACTTACTAAACTATCATAGGTACATTGTGGGGTCTCATCAGCAAGATGGATGGAGACGAACTCCAGTGATGCTTGTTGGCCCCGGTGGAGCAGAGAAGAGGTAAAGGATGCGGTCAATGATGAAGTCCATCGATCTAGTCTTTGTACCCAAAATTAACTCATGAACATTGTTAGAAATTTCATTGATACTTTTTTTTAACATGTGAACATTTTCTAAATGTCATGAACACTTTGAGAAATGCATGAAGATTATATTAAATCTAATGAACATTTATTGAGGATGTGCGAAAAGTTGTTTACTTTCATGAACATCTATCTATTATATAATTAAGACAAGAGGCAAACAAGCCATCACGTTCATCCACATATGATAATATTTTGTACACCATTTGATTAGAATAATAACGGTTGAGATTTAAAGATTCTTACGTAACATTGTAAAATAGATGTGCCAGTACAATTGAACTATCAGGTTGTCACGTTATATGTATGTATAAGCATTAGGTATGTGAAAAAAAAAAGAGAAAAAAGACATATTGGTTTGTCGCGTTACATGTACCATCACGTAAAAGAGATGGACACAAAAGGATGCAAATAACATGACGTGCACACATGTACGTACATGAATAAGAGTTCTAGGAAAAATAAAGAGGAAAGTAGGATCACGTAAGAATCAGAAACGGAAACCTAGGGGAGGAAACTAGAACGTGGAGGCAGACTTCAACTTGGACACGTACATGTTCTCAAAAAAAAAAATCTTGGACACGTGCATGTATCGGACAAAAAAAGCTTGCGTGAAGGATATTCACTGGATAAGAACATGCACACGTAAATCTACCAACTTACATGGAAATGTACTAAAAAGTCTAGCGCTCTGACGCATGGCACATTAACCTTATATATACTCTAATATACAATTATGCAAAAATAAATCAGCTATCAGACTTAAAGTAAAATTTAACCGGTAGAACTGCACATGTAATTCAAACTAAATATATTATCATTCGGTAATTAGCCATTCGCTAATTTATGAGAAGATGTTGCAAGAAAAAAATATATTACCAATTTTATATGAATATACACCAGTTCTTTTTAATATACACCAACAGTTCTTAGCCTTATATGGTCAGGCTACATAAACAATTAGAGTAGGAGGATTTTTTTCAAGAACATTTAGAAGCATGCGTTGAAAGCCGATATCGCTGATATTGCACTATCTATAAAAGGATTGCACAACAGATATAGGTACACAACATAAAGCTTACGTATTTAATTGATGATGAAATGGTTTGGCGTGGTAAGAATCTAAGATAGGTGTGATTAGTCACCTTTTGTCGGGCATCGGTGGATGTCGAAACGATTTCAACCTAAAAGACGCACATTTCAAATATAATATTGTTTGTATTTAAAAATCATATATCAGTGGCAATGTGGGGTTCGACTTAACATTTATGTGTTGGAGGAAATAGCGACTAACAAAGAGCAATAGAAAAGTGGAATTTGATTGTGTTATGGGACAAGCGGCTAGCTTGGTAAGCTACCAACAAAAAATTACAATCAATTATTAGTGTTATGGAATTATATAGCTTAGTACTGCAAGGTGCTGATCTCCATGACATAGCAATTGAAAGAAGTACTGTTAAACTTACGATTCCAAGGTCTCATCTCTTTCTCGGAGATGCTCATTTTTGTCATATCTTACTATATAATTTAAAAGTTGGTGTTGAAAACAATACTACATAACAATTAGACTCCAATGAATGATAGAGAATATTTTACCAAAAGAAGAAATAAAGCATTACTTAAGAAAAAAATCTGTCTCATCCATTTTTTTTGTTTTGAGATCCAGTTATATTCAAATAACTCGGCACCATTAGAACTGAACAAGCCCGGGACATCCCAAGCAAGAATATTGTATCAACTTTGACCATGAAGTGCGTTTGATAGTTACCTCAAAATGAGAAGATGTACAAGCATAAACGTATATATGGATATATGACATGTATTTATAAGAACACATGTGCATAAACAGATAACAGTATATGGCTACAAGCCAACAATGTTTAGATTTTATTGAGAAAACTTCTACAAGAATATTGGGTGAAAATATAAATGAAAATGGATTTGAGAAGGTGGAATAGTGAAAGCCACGTAGTAGTACAAAATCATATGGTTTGCCATGGTGGGACACATGCCTTGGTTCGGTCTATCTTTGATTGCCATAATAACCCAGTCTGTACCAACATCTTTATACAGTTACAGAAATATACGAAGTGAACTTTGATGATGATTAATATAGATATAAAAAATGTAATTGGTTATATAAACACTTACATATGAGAGCGGCGTTTTGGCTCCTAGGTGCATATGCACCCATTGTCGAAATACACATTTCGAAAAGTTGAAAAATTCAAAACAAAAATCCCACGTGTATATCCGGACATTTTATGTGTGTTCACAAGGTTTCGGTGAAAAATGACGTTTTTTGTGGCTTGTGTAAAAAAGATAAAGAAATGCCTCGTGAATAGTTAGAATGAAGCATCAGAAATTGTCTTTTTTACACAAGCCACAAAAAACGCCGTTTTTCACTAAAACCTTGTGCACGCACATAAAATGTCCGGATATACACGCGGAATTTTTGTTCCGAATTTTCAACTTTTCAAAATGTGTATTTCGACAATGGGTGCATATGCACCTAGGAGCCAAAGGCAATTACCGCATATATAATGACGGATCAAATAAAAGAAGATACATAGAGAAATAACAACACAAAACATATAATATAAATATAGGAAGTCTAGCCGCGCAAATGCGCGGGTCACCCCGCTAGTTTTTCTAAATGCATGAACATTGTTTGGAAATTACATGAATAGTTTTAGAAATACGTGCAAACTTCTTATGAAAACTGAGCTGATAAAGTTTCTAAGCCGAGGGAAATATGAGTGTATATTACCTAAAATACACTGATATAAGCCGAGGGAAAATAAATTTTAAAAACAAACAGTTTCCCTGTCTTTTAGGCATCCACATCCAAGGAATTCACTTATAATATGAAGAAGGTATCATGAAGAGTCGTAGATAACATCTCTTCATGTTATATCTTATATTTACGAAATGGAAGCACCATTGGAGGCTCACGCTAATCCTAGAAAAACAATCAAAATTATCCATTCGATATCTCTACTAGTTATCAACAATCATTGGATGAAGTATATCAAGAAGGCATTGCCCTTAGTCCCACCTCTACACTTGTTCCTAACGGGGCTCATCTATAGGCTGCGATCTCCCAGAAAAGAAAACGAAGTCGCAAAAGGGAAGAAAAAGCCAAGCAGAGCCTTACGGCTTCATGTATATCCTGTTATCTCTCAGAAAGAAAAATAATTTGCAAAGAAGAGAAAATGAGCAGCGAAGATCTTTCCCACGGTCACCCCTTTATCTATTTCAAGTATCATTCCCTAATCTCTCCATGGTGCTTGCGCCTAGAGGTTCTTGTTTCATCTTCCCCATGCATCCACTTTTTTGTGCCGACCTTCTAATCCAGCGGCAAGTTCTCTGCTCACTGACACATCCTTCGACTGATTTTGTTTTGTTTTTGCAAGTGGAACCTTTTGATTAATTAAAAGGAGTCATTACAATCTGTGGTGCACAGTGAGCTAATACCATCTCGACCAGTGTGTAGCCACACAGTAGTACCGGGTAGGGATTGCACATCAGGACTAGCTGGTGGCGTACCTGGGTTATCTCGAGTTTCACATGTAATTTGGAATGCAACCTACCAGGACCTAGCAGCCACTGTTTCTACCGTAAGGAAGATCACACAACACATGTGCTACCCAAGATTCGGTCTCCAGTTTTTCCGACCATTACCCGGCATACAACATTCAAAAAAACATCACTACCAACAACCAGACCACTTCGAAGAAATATTTCTATTTTCCAGGTCCAGAACCGAATCTCTACTTCAGGTGATTAATTACAATATATATTAATTGAGCGTGTGAGGGTTATCTCCTTCTTAATAGTTGTTGGATTGCTAACTGTGGTTTCCTTGTAGCTTTTAGTGTTTCTTGGTTCCCTGTAGGGATTGTTCAAGAGGCATCTGCTATATGTTGTAGTGGCAAAAGCAACTTTAACGCAGGGATAATGTGTGCATGCACCATGAGTTCCTTGATGTTGCACCGGCGTTGTGAATTTTCAAGGGAGAGATCAGTGTTCAATCATTAGTAAAAAGACATCATCATTAGGTGTTAAGGTCAGCAAGGGTGCTGAATGCCCAAGTAAATATGTTGATTATGAACGCTGCCGCTCTTAATTCATGAGTTACATGGAGAAAAACAAAAGACTTCACAAGGCTTTAATTTGTATGTGCATGACATTCCAGAGGCTAATGTTCACACAGTAACACGGTCGGTTCCATCGTTGTTCTATATAGCAGTTCATGCCAAATACACATAAGAACAATAAGAGGGAACACTTATTGTAGGTGATATTCCTTCTTCAAGTAGAAGTTGGTGTGCTCGTTTTAGAATATTTGGTGAAGTATTTGTCCTGCTGTTATTTCCGTTAACTTTCCTGAAGTTTTAAATATATACTACCAAGAATGAGTTCACAAATTTCCCAAGTTATTACTACTCGCCATGGTTCTGAGCTTTTTTTTGGCATTTTGATATTGCGAGGAGTGCAGAATAAAATGAATAGTCACAAAGATGCATGGCAGCTTTGCTTACATATAAGCTTTCTAGGTGTATAAACAGAAAAAATAGTTCTGTTTCTATTTGTGTGAAAACAGTATTATGGCATTACTATTAGGTTCACGTGCGTTCATGTATAGGACCATATATACAGTTATGAAAAAAAATCCCTTCTAAAAGCAAAAAAATAATCAATAACTGTGACCACCTCTTTAAATATTCCAATAATGGTAATTCTTCTTCATGAATAAAATAATTAGAGTAATTAGGCGCAATCATGTTCAATTTAAATTGCTGACTAGACTATCAACTGATAACTATTTTGCTTTTACTCGATTTCACTAAAAAGAGAGACTATCAATTGTATATATTCTAGGTGTATAAATAGAAAAATTAGGTTTTTTTTATTTGAGAGAAAACAATAGTGTGGCATTAGGATTCCTGTTAAATGTGTTCATTTATAGGCTCAATATTTGTAATTACCAAATTTCCCTTCTAAAAGGAAAAAAATAATCAATAACTGTGAATTTATAGGCTCAATAATTATAGTTTTCTCCCTAATGTTGCTCTGGAGGTCATGTACAATAACCCTAGAATTTTATTGCAGTACAACAGCGAAGTGCTTATAGTAAATTTAATTTCATAAACAGTTTAGTGTGGTGAAATAACTAACCACAGTAAAAATAAGTTTGATCTTGCAGATCTGACTTGAGGCTCAATTTCTATAGGCATGAAAATGATTCCTCTCTCGATGAATCTCAGTTTATATTCCTATTGCCAGAGAAATATATAAATGTCAATGGGTCCAAAATCAGGAAAGTATTTCTAATGTCATATGTGTATGATGTATGTGTTTGTTCTTTTCAGAAGGTTGTTAGCCTGCCATGTTATTTACACATTAATTAGCCACATGTAAGTTATTCCAAATAATGACCCTTTTGTTAAGCGATTCATGCAATTATTTGCTTCACTTGTTAATGGAGAACATTTTATCGACTACTTCAGCCGTGTTTAAGAAGGTGGGCTTCTTAAGGATTTTCAGTTGCTCCCGTTCTGATGTCCCACATCACCCATTCATGAGTGCAACTATGTTTTTTTTCTTGAATTAACGTGCAAGTTGATTTTCGCATGGGCTAAGGTTTCTCAGCCCACCGCATCATCCTTTGACTGACTAACAATTGTTTGTGATCGAGTCATCATGTATATAGTATTGTACTTCAAAGGTTGCTAAGGTTATTCCAACATCCAATGTCATTCAACTCATTTTCTTCTGTATCTTAGTGGACGTTACCCCAGTAAAGAATTTAGTGAAAAATAATAGCTATCTCGGACCTTCCTATGGATAAGTAGTAGAGAAATTCATTTGTTTGTATAATAATAGTAATAATAATAATAATAATAATAATAATAATAATATGTAGAAAGTATTTCTTTCTCTATTCTTATTAAGAAACAACAGTAACACCAATGTTATTTACACTTCTTTTGAACATGTCATTTACACTTTAATTAGTTGTATATGTTCCTCTCTTTTTTATGACTAACCCGTCCGACCCATGGGTTGATGACTAGTATTTTTGAAGCAAAGAAATATATGATTATCGTAAATCACTTTATCCCCCATGCATTGCCTAACTTTAAGTAGATTTTCTTTGTAAAATCAAGAATTTATTGCTAGCATCCGTTAAACGTCAAATGGGCACACTAGTGTATTAATGAACGCATGTGTGATTTTGTGCATTTTCTGATCAGGAAAATAAAAAAATGGACAGTAAACAAGCAGGGTGCAAGAAGGCTTATAGAAGCATGGACAGAATTATAAACAATCCATTTGAAATTTGAGAATACATACCATGATTAGTTCGTCCCCAATCTGGAGCACATGCAATGTGGGGTTGATGTAGCCAATAGCCCGAAGCAGCGGAGCACTTCCAGTCTTGATCTTGGCGGGGGTAATGCTGTATGCGTCCTCCTCCCAGAGTATGACGCGCTCAAGGCTTGGCGCGTCCACCACGGCAAGCTGATGTGATGAAATGGCGTGCCAGGACAGCACGCATCTCAGTTTGCGACTAACGAGGACGAAAGCGAGCTTCTCCAGCTTGGGGCTACCGGTGAGCACACGGTCCATGTCTGCCTCACATAAGCCGACGGAGCACAGGCCGAGCTCTAGCAGCTCAGGGAACCAGACGTCGGCGGCAGGGCGCAGACCGGTGTACGGGAAGTTGCACACGGCGACGTAGAGACGCATGAGGGTGGTGCACTGCATCCTGCAGGATCTCTTCAGGAAGACTGGTGAAGCCGAGGGACCAATACCAGATCCTGCACGCCCTTGCTAGCAAACGCCCTGATCCACTCCCTGAGCTTCGACGTCTTTTGTTAGATGGTCCTTGTTGTTGAGGTAGACGGATCGGAAAGGGCGAGCCGATGACTCGGGTGACCGGGGATCAGGCTATTGGCGTCGAGGTCGACTGGGGTGGAGGATGGCCAGATGTATCTCCAGCTAGAGGACAGGACGGTGGTGCGACCGGCCTCTTTCATGGTGAGCTTGAGACGATCTGGCGTTGGATGACTTCGGGGAGGGCGCTGATGTTGATGCACCGGCGCTGGAGTAGGTGGTTGACTCGAAATCTCCAGGGAGAGGGAGGACGCCGGTGGAGCATGTGGAGCAGGGAAGCAGCGGAGCATGCGGTCGATGAGGATGTCCATGGCGTGGAAGGAGAGGTCAGACCGTGAGAGAGGCGGCCGACGGCATTAGTGTTAGGAGAGGTCAGAGCGGCGGCCGGGGAAAGCGAGACGGGAATGGAATGGGGATTGGCTGCATGACCTCGATCCAAATTTGGATACCCTAGTAGTACTCCTCCAGTGATTTTACACTCTTTGTCAGGCCTAGGGCTCCGTTCCAACATCTGGGCCGGTTGGTCGGGACAGCGCGCCGCAGGAGTACAACATTGTGGGCCTATGTGGCCTTCATATTTTTCTCTGAATTATTAACTCTTCGTCGGCCCTTTTTACCTCCTTCGGTTGACAAGTCTGGGAGTTGCAACGTAGTCGGCGCTCAATATATTATTGTCTACAGATCGAAGGAGTACAATATTCATGGACACTCTTTTTAACACGTGTACAGTTTTAAAATGGCATGAGCACTTTGAGAAATGTATGATGATTATATTAAATGTAATGAACATTTATTGAGGATGTGCGAGAAGTTACTGAAATTTCATGAACGTTTTTCTGAGTGCCTAGACCACTTTTGAAAATTACTTGAACAGTTTGTGAAATATGTGCAAACGTCTTATTAAATCCGAGCTAATAATTTTTCGAAAATTACATAAACAATATGAGCGTATTTTACCCAAAATACACTCATATAAACAAAGGGAAAGTTACTCCTAGAAAGGATGCTGGAGTACCCACCTCGTGGGGCTCGTCGAGGTCATGAGTGCCCTCCAAGCCATTTGTTTTGTGGTGGCATGCCGCGTTGGCCTATCGGGGGCTCTCCACGCCATCAGAACCCCGACAACGCGCACCCGGGCATCCCAGGTTGGTGGTCCATGATGGGTCAACCATGCGTGCGGGGACACCGTCATTGGGCGGTGTTGGGCGCCACCGCGAGCAAGGCTCCGCGCACGATGGCATCTCCAGACCCGACTGTCGGCGCCCTCGGCCTCGTGCGGCCTAGTTCGGTCGCGACACCCTGGCCGCGTTGCACTCGCCAAGTTAGAGAGCTCCCTGCGTTGTCCCGGTTCGGGCGCGTGGCCCGCTTCTCCACACATGCCGTGCATCTTAGGTCCGCCCGGTGGCTGCTTCTAGCCCCGTGCGCCAGCCGACTAGGGTAGTTATGTCCAGCTAGGGGCTGTGGCAGCAAGTGGCCGGCATGCGCACACTCGACACTGCATGGTTGCTTCCTTGGCGCTAGCTGGGCACTGCTCGTGCTTGACCCTGTCAGATTGCTTCACTGTCTTCAGTCAGGCACTGGCGCTCTATTTCACTTGGCCGTCTTGAGCTACCTTGAGATGGAGCGTCAGTTGCTCGGGCTGATAAGTCGGTTGTTTTTGTGGGTCTTTTTTATCTTTTCCTTGAAGTGGTTCCAATTTCCTATAAGTTTGTTGTTTTGTGCCGCACATCAGACGATATTTACGATGGGCTGCATTTCACTTCATTTCATTCTGATGGCAGCAGCGAGCATGTCTTTGATGTGGGCATTCTCTTTTGTGACGGACAGCAGACATGGGTCCATCGGTAGGTGCCTGAGGACATTGGAAAGTGAAGGAGTTTTGGGTAGGAAGAGAAGATCGAGGGAGATCTAGATATATAGTAAAGGGGGGAGAAGAGAGGAAGAAGACAAGCTAAGGAGAGAGAGGGAGAATAGATAGAGGAGAGTGAAAGGACAAAGAAGAGAAAGAGGAGAAAGTAGTGAAGGGCGAGAGGATGAAGGAGGAGGCTGCCCAAAGCTTAATTATTGGTGTGTGACGTGTCATCTAACTAACACACCAATTGTATATGGCTTACTAGTGGCGTTGAGGCGAAGAGCACCACTAATAATTGACTTGTTACTAGTGGCGTGGAAGTTTAGAGAGTCCACTCTAGTACTAGTGACAATATTAGTGGTGTGCCCTTAGGGTCCACACCACGCATAGTTTATGCGGGATCAGGCGACTAGATCCCACACTGGTGTCTAGTGTACTGGGACTTAACAGTTTATGCGGGGTACATGACATGACCTCTAACTAGAGAAATTTATATGTGCTTAGATATAAAACCCATGAAATGTCAAGTTGTATATTTAAAGTTACGATTATTCAGTAAAGATCAGTATCTTATGCAATGCATTTGTTTAATGAGCATTCCAAATTATGTCTTAGTTTAACATATGCCTGACCTTGCATCATACAATTTGTAAAGGTGTAACATTCAACCACTTAACTCATATATTGTTGATTTTACTCAGTGCATATTTCTCTCTACTTGATGTGTAGATTCGAAAGCACTTGAAAAAACTGATATAAATATATATAATCAGTCCAATAATATACCTTGTGACGTCAACTATATCTTAGGTAAGCCTGTATGAAGCAGTTAAAGTATATTATCCAGGAATCACGTCACCATGATCAATAATCAAACTAGAACCAGCAATTTTTTCTGAGGCACACAACCAGATTGTTGTTAACTCGCTCGCAGGTGATTCTTTCATCCATGTAGAATGCTCACACAGTTGACGCTAGCCACATGAAAACACCTCACAAAATAAACAGTTACTATGTCGTTTAGACACCAACATCCACGGAATTCACGTATAGTATCAACTAAAGTATTTACCATGAAGTGTCGCAGATAAAATTCGGCAAAGGCAAATGGGTATGCTGTGTAGGCATCATTTATGGTACAAATGTTTATTCAAGTAGCAGCCACATGGCTCGTCAATTAAATAGAAAATAATGACGATGCCAGGGTACTTGAACTTGGAGAGCTGTCGGCAACCTAACAACTCAAAGTAGTATATTGCCTAAAAGAAGCTATATTGCCTTCAGGGACTTGACTATCAGTTCACTAGCCCTTTGCAGAATAACTAGTACGAAGAAGTGCCAGGCGTGTTCAAGTTAGGCAATCAAAAGGGTCACTAAGTAAGAGATCAGATGCTGTCTTGTAGTTCCACGTGTAGTGTTTATGCACCCTGGAGATTTGCACAGTCGCATTAGCTAATTCAACTGAAGCGGCAGCCCTTTTCCATTTTTCATCCATATCAGCTTCCATGCCGGTAGAAAATACAACATCCGAGAAGACAATGCAAATCTCCTTGAGCTTGTTTGCACTTTTCAAAATCGACTTAAAGAATGATAGTTCGCTATCACCACCACAGAAACCATACAATACGATCTTCTCAATGGTTGATTTCACAGATTTGATGGGATCTATTTTCTTCTTCCATAATGTGCCATCACTGTCAACAAAGGTTTTGAATAGAGATCCGCCATTCTACAAAGAAAAGTGTTCATGGGGCATATATTGCATGTCAATTGTTGTGTGCAAATGATTCAGAATAAGGAAAAGTGGGAGAACATGGATGTCACATATACCTTGACATGCAATATCTGAATTCTCGGAAAGCATGTTAGAAATGATAGAACCATCCTTTCTTCCTTGGCGGCTCCAAACTGGAAATCAATGGCCAAGATATTCACGCTCGGAACCTCGGCAGTTGGACTGGCATTTGTCCCAGCCTACAGTAAAAAAACTTATTAAAATACACAGAAGGTAGAGATACATACATTCCTTGTTTTCTCAGCATCAAGTGACTATGCAACCGCTTATTCTTTTTGTGAATCAAGAGACAATAGAATATAAAAATAAAAAACTGACGGTTAACACTTTACTTCAAGGACAGGAAATACCGCCTTAAATGGTTTTATTGTAATAATATAATTCGAGATATATTGAAAAGAAAAGATCGACACATTTGATGATAAAGCATATTAAATATACATTCTTCGACCAAATCACAGGAAAAAGAATGGTTATATTTTTTCTTTTGGCAATGGTGCCATTTTATCGTTCATTACACGTGTATTAGTATTGTATTGTTCTTTATAAATCAAGAGAAGAGGAGAATAACATTCACGCCTCTTACATTTCATTTGGGTCAAGTTTTTGTGATCCACTTGAGTCAACATTGTGTCCAATGGCCCCACACAAAAAAGTGTGGTCAACATATCGAAACAAATTGATCACACAAAATCATGGAAGATAGATTGAAACATATTCTCTCAAAGCTGAAAAAGATATCATGGCTTAAATTTGATGTGTTTTGGTGCCTAGAACACAGTTGGCAGGCATATGTAGATATATTACGTAGCATAATGTTGGATTGGAGCCTAGTTAATTTTATTTAATCCATGATATATCTTATATTTAGTAAATGGAAGCACCATTGGAGGCTCCACGTTAATCCCAGAAAAAGAATGAAAATTGCCCATTCGATATCTCTATTAGTTATCTACAATCGTTGGTTGAAGTATCTCAGGAAGTCATTGCCCTTTGTGCCACCTCAACACGTGTTCCTAACGGGACTCATCTAGAGGCTGTGATCTCTCAAATCTGAAGGACTCGAAGAGCAAAAACACGCAGAGCCTTATGGATCTCTCTACAGAAGGGAAGAAAAAACCACGCAGAGCCTTACGGATTCATCTATAGGATGTGATCTCTCAAAAAGAAAAAGAAATTGCAATGAGCAGTTATAATATTTCCCACAGCCACCCCTTCATCTATTTCAAGTATTATGCCCTAATCTCTCCATGGTGCTTGCGCCTAGAGGTATTTGTTTCATCTTCCCCACTCGTCCACTTTTTTGCGCCGACCATCGAATCCAGTGGCAAGTTCTCTGCTCACTGACACTTCCTTCCAATGATATTTTTCTAAGCGAATGGGACCTTTCATTAATTAAAATTACTCATTACAATCTGCAGCGCACAGTGCTGACCATCTGGACTAGTGCGTAGGCACACAGCAGTGCGGGGAAGGTATCGCCCCACACTGTTTCTACCGTAAGGAAGTTCACAAAATACAGTATATGATTTGAACGTATCAGGGTTATCTCCTTCTTAATACTTGTTGGATTGCTACGTGTGGTTTCCCTGCAGCTTTTAGTGTTTCTTGGTTACCTGTAGGTATTGTTCAAGAGGCATCTGCTATATGTTGTGGTGGGGATAATCTGTGCATGCACCATGATTTCCTTGATGCTGCACTGACGTTGTGAATTTTCAAGGGAGAGAATGGTGTTCAATCATTAGTAAAAAGGCATCATCATTAGGTGTCAAGGACAGCAAGCGTGCTGAATGCCCAAGTAAAATGTGTTCATTATGAATGCTGCTGCTCTTAATTCATAAGTTACATGGAGGAAAATAAAACATTTCAGAAGGCTTTAATTTGTATGTGCATCGACATTCCAGAGAGAAATGTTCACACAATAACAAGGTCAGTTACATTGTAGTTCTATATAGCAGTTCATGCCAAACACACATAAGAACAATAAGAGGATAGTGATTATTGTAGGTAATCTCCTTCTTCACGTATAAGTTGGTGTCCTCGTTTAATATTTGGTTAAATATTTGTATTTTTGTTCACTTCCCTGGAGTTTTAAATATATACTACTGAGAATCAGTTCTCAAATTCCACAAGTTATTACTACTCTCGCCATGGTTCTGAATTTACTTTTGCATTTAGGTATTGCTTGGAGTCTAGAAGACGGTAGTATGGTATTGCGATTAGGTTCACATCCGTTCATGTATAGGACCAACATTTACAGTTCTCAAAAATTCCCTTCTAAAAGGAGAAAAGAATCAATAACTCTGACCACCTCCGTATATATTCCAATAATAGTACTTCCTCTTCATGACTAAAATAAGTATAGTAATTAACCACAATTATGTTCAATTTAAATTGTCGATAATACTATCAACTGATAACTATGGTGCTTTTATTCAATTTCACTAAAAGGAGAGACTATAAACTGTATATATTCCAGGTGTATAAATAGAAAAATTAGTTCCTTTTTATTTGGGAGAAAACAGTAGCATGGCATTAGGATTGAGGTTAAATGTGTACATTTATAGGCTCAATATTTATAATTAACAGATTTCGCTTCTAAAAGGAAAAAAGAATCAATAACTGTGAAGTTATAGGCTCAATATATATAGTTTTCTCCCGAATGTTGCTCTGGAGGTCAAGTACAATAACCCTGGAATTTTATCGCAGTGAATAATATCAGTGAAGTGCCTATGGTAAATTTAATTTCATAAACAGTTTAGTGTGGTGAAATAACTAACCACAGTAAAAAAAAGTTTGATCTTGCAGGTCTGACTTGAGGCTCAATTTCTATAGGCATGAAAACGATTCCTCTCTCACTCTGGATCTCGGTTTATATTCCTATTGCCAGAGAAATATATGAATGTCGGTGGGGTCTAAAATCAGTGAAGTGTTTCTAATACCATATGTGTATGATGTGTGTGTTAGTTCTTTTCAGAAGGTTGTTAGCTTGCCATGTTATTTACAGATTAATTAGCCACATGTAAGTTATTCCACATAATGACCCTTTTGTTAAGCGGTTCATGCAATTATTTGCCTCACCTTTTAATGGAGAACATTTTATCAACTACTTCACCAATGTTTAAGAAGGTAGGCTTCTTAAGTTTTATCAATTGCTCCCATTCTGATTACAAGTCCCACATCACTCATTCATGAGTGCAACGATGTATTTTTTTTTTCTTGAATTAACATGCAAGTTGATTTTCGCATGTGATAAGGTTTCTCAGTCCACCGCATTATTCTCTGACTGACTAACAGTTGTTTGTGGTCGAGACATCATCTATATAGTATTGTACATCAAACTTTCAAAGGTTGGTAAGGTTATTCCGACATCCGATGTCATTCAACTCATTTTGTTCTGTATCTTAATTAGTTGTTGTTACCCCCACTAACGAACTTAGTGAAGGAAAATATAGCTATCCCTTCCTATGGATAAGCAGTAGAGAAATTCATATGTTTGTATAATAATATGTAGAAAGTACTTTTTCCTCTAATTTTATTAAGAAAACATTAGTAGCACAGAAGTTATTAACAATTTGATTAGGTATCATATATGTCCCTTTTTTTTATTGCTAGGCTGTCCGTCGACCCATGCATGTATTTGTAAACTGAAGAAATATATGATTGTCCTAAATCACTATATCGCCCATTGCCTAACTTTAAGTAGAATTAACTTTTTGTCAAATCAAGAATTTATTCCTAGCATCCGTTAAACGTTAACCCAGCACATTGCTAGTGTTTCAGTGAACGTACACTACACATGTATGCTTTTGTGCATTTTCTGATCAGAAAAATAAAAAAAGGATAGTAAACAAGCACGGTGCAAGTAGGCATATAGCAGCATGGACAGAATTATAAACAATCCATTTGAAATTTGAGAACACATACGTACCATGATTAGTTCGTCCCCAATCTGCAGCACATGCAGTGTGGGGTTGAGGTAGCCAATAGCCCGCAGCAGCGGAGCACTTCCAATCTTGATCTTGGCGGGGGTCTTGCTGTATGCGTCCTCCTCCCAGAGAATGATGCGCTCAAGGCGCGGCGCGTCCACCACGGCGAGCTGATGTGACGGAGCGGCGTGCCAGAACAGCACGCATCTCAGTCTGGGACTAGCGAGGTCGATACGGGTCAGCGCCACGCGGCCGCATACGAAAGCCAGCTTCTCCAGCTTGGGACTACCGGCGAGCACACGGTCCAGGTCTACCTCGCATAAGCCGACGGAGCACAGGCCGAGCTCCAGCAGCTCGGGGAACTGGACGTCGGCGGCAGGGCGCAGGCCGGTGTACGGGAAGTTGCACACGGCGACGTAGAGACGCACCAGGGAGGTGCACTGCAGGATCTCTTCGGGAAGGCTGATGAAGAGGAGGGACCAGCGGTTGACGAAGACGAGATCCTGCACGCCCTTCCTAGCCAAGGCCTGGAACCACTCCCTGAGCTTGGACGTCCGGTGTAGGATGGCCTTGCTGTTGAGGTGGACGGATCGGAATGGGCCCTCGTGGGAGCCGATGACCTGGGAGACGCGGCTCACCACGACGTCGGGGTCATCAGATCCGTCGTCGCCGTGGGGAATCAGGATGTTGGCGTCGAGGTCAAGCGGGGTGGAGCGCCAGATGTATCTCCAGCCAGAGGACAGCACGGTGGTGCGGCCGGCCTCCTTCATGGGGAGCTTCGAGACGATCTGGCGCTGGATGTCCTCGGCGAGGGCGCTGATGTTAACGCGGCGGCCGCTGGAGTTGGCAGCGGACTCGAAAGCTGCAGGGGGAGGGAGGGCGCCGGTGGTGGTGGTGATTGGCTCAGGTGGAGCAGGGAGGCAGCGGAGGATGCGGTCCATGAGGAGGTCCATGGCGTCGAAGGAGAGGTCAAAGAGGCGGCGGACGGCGTGAGTTTCAGGAGAGGGCACCGAGCGGCGGCCGGGAAAAGAGAGACGGGAATGGATTGGGGGTTGGCGGCGTGACCTCGATCGAAATTTGGATGCCCTCTATATGTACTCCACCAGTGAATATACACTCTCTGTGTCAGACCTAGGGCTCCGTTCCGATATTTGGGCCGGTTGGTCGGGACAGGACGCCGCAGCAGTACTGGTACAATATACGTGGGCCTTTTCACTTTTTATACTATATTTTTTCTTCGATTCTTAATGCTTTGTCGTCTTAGGCCTTTTTTGGACATTCGCTAGTCACCTGAAACTTGCCTCAAAGGAAAAAAAAATAGTCACTACAGACATTGTCTAAAGATTTGGAAATATGGAAATACGGATATTGTCTTACATTTTTTTTAAAGGATGATAGCACTTCCAGCATTTACTCGAAACAGGCTTTCGCCCCGCTTTATATATAAAGCACCGACCGATCATTGTACACGGTCGAACCATACGCCGAGGTGAGGTAGCCCTCAAACACTGCCGATCCAAAGATAATCGGAACACTCAAGACGCACATGACTATGCAACTGAAAGAGAAAATAGGAAGATCGGAGTACAATGCCACGCAAAGCCTTAAACACCTAGGTTCCACGACAACATCCTCGCAAGGGAGAAAGCATCGCTGCTGCCGAATCCAGCATGAACGAAGGTCTTCAACTGGAACCCTGACACGGAGAGGAGCACAATGACGACTTCTTCAAGAAGATAACGGCACCCGCGGGCGTCACTATCGTAGGCAACAAGGCATGAAGCTTTCGCTCTGCAGCTCCCTAGTGTCACCACGAGGAATCTAAGACAAGCGTGGTGATATCAGATCACCAGATCCGGATTGGGGCGCCACCAATGTCAGTGACAGAGAGCGTGCCCAGGCCACCCACCACTATACCTCTCGCCGCTCACTCGGCCAAGAGGGGAAGTCACCACCTCACCATGGTGCTTGCCGGAAAGCCAAATATGCGGACCGCCATCCGGGGCCGCCGCCCCGGCATCCACATCTGAGACACTACCACCCTCCCATGATGCACCAACCACAATAGGAGGAGTAAAAGGAGGCTCCTTTCACTCCTAGCCCTGCATAAGCCATGGGATCGGGGTTAACGCCTCCACTGTAGGAGGCTTCCATGGGTCCCTAGATGGTCCCGGTGGACTGGTGCAGACACAACACTGTGACTATCAACGGCCACCGTCAAGCAAGCTCGACCGACACCAAGTCCGTGGCCTTTGGTACCTATGTGCTCGAAGGAAAGCGGTGTCCAGAACACCGCCATCGACTACCACACCCACGGGAGAGGGACCTTCCCAGCCACAGGCACCACCCGGACCGAGCCCAATCTCGTCTACCTGAACCGACAGCTCAGACTCGCCTCGGGCCTAGATCTGGTCCGCCCGTGCGCGGTCCCTAGGTCAACCACCACCATCAGCATGGACCCAGGAGAAGGGAGATCACCGCCACCACCCTGTGCTGCCTACCGGAACATGGTCGCGAAAAGCACAAACCAGCGCCAGGACAGAGTCGCACCGCCTTGGGCCATCGGCCACCGGACACGCGCAACAGCCATCCGTGCAGCAACCACTAGCTGTCGGTCACATGGGGTAGCTAGCAATGCTATAACCTCCGACTGCCAGCCTTGTGCATACAAGCAGCCGAGCCACCCGGATTAATCCACCTCCACCACCCGCAGGCTCCATGCGCCAGATCTCTGCTGAGCCCAGCCCTAGCCGTCGCCGCCGCCCCAGGTGGGAGCCGGCACCGCGAGGCCCTCCACGTCCCGGCAAGATCCCCGCGACCCCGCCGCGCCCTCTGCAGGCGCCACGTCGCCGCCGGTGCTACCGCCCGCACTAACGCTATGAGTGGGAGGCTAGGAGGCCCCACCACTGCCGTGGCAGATCGGGCTTTGCCATACGGCGTGAGGCTGTCCCCCTCCCCCCTCCCCCCGGTCGTTCACGGGAGTGACGCGGCTGGGGTGGGGTCTTTGTGTTCTTCCTCCAAATTTCTCACGCCTTTGCGTCTGCACACAATCGCATGTTACACACACAATCACATAGTTCTATTATTTATTATTCCACTATGGTAAACAAAGACAAGCGTTGATATCAAGCGAGTGGGCTTACATAAATACTCATGTAGACAAAGGCTTCAAGAGAAGGGATCATGGCACGTGCACCAATATTAATGAGTTCAAGCAAAGGTAGAACATATGATTTTCATTCCCGGGGCGAGCTTTGAGCCAACACGTTTAACAAGGTCACAACACGCGTGTGTCAACAATTTTTGATCTAACCATAGAGGCGAGACCGCGTGTTTTGACTAAGATGATCGTCGCTAGCCTAGTTTGGATGTTGAGAGCCCAAGGCCCACCCATGTTCCACTAGAAAACTCCCAAGTCGGACAGTGCCTTGGTATATCCCTCTTCTAGTCTCACGCCTCCATCACATCTCCGTCAATGGGAGAGGCAGGAACCATATTCGGTTGGGGGACACCGCCTAGGTGACCTCCATTACAGACCCTATCGGCGGGATTTTGTTGGTGCTACGTGGCTGTCATTGCCCCCAATCGCAATGCAGGGCCTGAGGCCAAAAAGTATCGATATTCTAAGCAGCTCGTACCATGAAACCACTTTGGGGTTGTAAATTTTAAAAATCATGTGCGAAGAAATTTTCTTGATAAATGAATATTCATTTGATCGATGCATCAAGGTGATGCACACGCATTGGGTGTACACTCGGCCTTTGCATAACTAGATCCACATAGCCCAACACACTCAAACAAAAAAGAGTAAGAACATGATGATGTGGTTTAAAATAATGAACAATAGTAGCTAGGGTGATGGAGGGCCCATCTGCGGACTAACCGCCATCCTTAATGAGTAAAAACATCCCTAGTTGTATACTCCAGCCGAAAAAAATACTCGTGTAAACAACTCAGTTTCCTCCAGTCTCTTTAGAACAGATCATGTATGAATCCAACGCGTACATACATGTATAACCTGCAAATGAGACCAATTTTTTCTTTGTGTAAAATACCATTGTTCCTAGATAGCCAAATAGCTCAACATAAGGCCACCACCCCCACCAGGATAAACTACTAGAATCGCCAAGGTTGCCCCATGCCCAATTGATTGCTAAGTTCCTTAACCAAAAGCCAAGTACATGGTAAAAAATAACTCAGCAGTGATGCAAAACTCGGCAAAGGAGCATCTTTGCCGAGTGCAGGGAAAAATTACTCGGTGAAGCGCCGGTACTCTGCTAAGGTGTCCATCTACCGAGTGCAGGGGCGGGGTGTACTCAACGAAGATCTGGCCAATGGGCCCACCCTATGCAGTTGACGGCCCCGTGACTCCGGGACTCGGTTTGCCACGTGTCGACAAACAGACACTCGGCAAATATTTATCATTTTCTTTTTTATAATGCGAGAAGTATTTTCCAATATTCATAGACATGAACTTGGTAAACACACATTTACTACCTTTGTCAAGTGTAACACTTGACAAAAGCTCCCACCATTGTTTTTCTTAATTTAATTACTAAAAAGCCTTGCAATAGATATATATTGTAGTTCAATATGTATAATTCTTCACATATGACAGGTTTAACTGAAGAAACCGTTGCATCTAAGGTATACACATACATGATCCTTCATATATAACAATAGATAGATATAGCAAAGTATTATAACCAAAATAACAAGAGTTCTTGCTACTTGCAAATTAGGGTATCCACAAGTCGGACCCTCAGCGGCTACTACAGGCCAATATATACTACGATAGCAACCTACAAAAGGTGGCAGCTATAGTCTATGCGCAGTGAGCTGCCGCCGCCTGGAGGAGCGGTGAGGCTGCACATAGGTGTCCACCTCTAGCGGCATATCCCTGCAGCTTGGCGTAGCTACCGGTTGCATCGGTCTCCATATCACTGTATGGGATCCTCAGACTCCGCTCGTCCATCGCCTAGAGAAGGGTTTCCATAGAAATGGTCCCATTGTCAGGAATCAACCGTCGCACTAGTTGCACCGCTAGCGTAGTACACATGGACACATTCATCAACTCCTTCACCATTTCCTTCTCGTTGGGAAACTAGGATTAGATCTCTTTCATCTTAGCCAATTTAATGGCATTGCCACCCACGTATGCCTCCAGCAACTCCTACCGCCCCGCACCTATCTCCATCTTCACGAGCGATGGTGGACGTGAGAGTGCGGTGGTGAAGGTGAGAGGTGGTAAAGTCACGCGCCCAGGAGGACGGACGCTTGCGCGTGTGGAAATGGCAGGTGGTGTGGCGGCAGGGCGCGTGATGTAGTGACACATGGTTCGGTGGCAGCGGCGATGGGGAAAACGATAATAGAGCGATGGTGGCAAGAGGAATGGGCATGATGACGAGGGGGCAGGGATGGGGCGGCGGTGATGCAGGGTTAGGTCACAAAGTGGCGGCCGCACGGAAATATAATGAGGGAGAAGAAGGGGAGCGGGTGCGAAAATTGCACTAGGAGCTTTGCCGAGAGCTTTCAGGAACTCGGCAAAGACAACTATTTTCCTAGTGTGTGTTGGATAAAACTCATCGCTGTTTCCTTGTTCAGAATAATATGGTGCATGGCCGATGTGACATCTGCATGCACGTAGCTAGTATACCGGGAGTGCTTGTAGCACGTCCAGGTTGTTTTTTTATTTGCTCATTTCTTTGTTTTAGTCCTCCGGTTAGTAAGGCACACGGATGCAGTCGTGGGATGGCATGGCATCACGCAAATCGTGGGCAGTCTGACCGGAGGTTTTTTAGCTGAGATCCATTGTAATCGAGCTATACTTTCAAAGGAATAACTGAAAGACTCGCGTAGGTTCAGGCGAGGCAAATATACTACTGTCTCCTGTTCGTCCTCGCTCGTTCTTCTCTCTCTCCGGCGATCTAACTCGCCACTCCGGCAACTACAATTGGCATCAGAGCCGTGGTGTTCGATCCACTCTCCGGTGGCCGGCGGTGTCCGATCCGCGGCGTACCATGTCTGATAGCGAGGAGGAGAAGAAGAACAAGGGCGGCGGCAAGTCGTCGCCGAGGACGCCTTCATCCAAGGCGCCGCTCGCTCGCCTCACCGGCGACGGCAGCGGCGAGTACCGCGTGGTGGAGCGCGTCGTGCGAGAGGAGTCAGGGGCGTCGATGACGCTCACCCGCACCAATTACCAGGAGTGGGCACTTGTGATGCAGGTCAAGCTACAAGTCGCCCGCGTCTGGACCGCGGTGATCGAAGACGGCGCCGATGAGAACGACGACCGGCGCACGCTGCAGATTATACTCTCTGGCGTGCCGCCGGAGATGTTGCGGGTGCTGGCCGCGAAGGACTCGGCGAAGAAGGCGTGGGATACAATCAAGACGCTCCGCATGGGGAGCGAGCGGGCTCGCGAGGCCAAGGCGCAGGTGCGTCGCCGCGAGTTTGAGGATCTGCGCTTCAAAGACGGCGAGTCCGTCGAGGACTTGAACTGCGACTTCGCCGGCCTCGTCTCCGACCTGGAGCTGTATGGCGATCCCGTGACGGAGCACAAGGCGGTCCAGAAGTTCCTCCGCGTGGTGCCGCGGAAGTATCGTCAGATGGCGATGGCAATCGAGAGCCTCGTTGATCTGAAGACGATGACCATCGAGGAGCTCGTCGGGCGTTTTTCGGCATGTGAAGATCATTATGATCTCGACGACGCAGGGCAGTCTAGCGGTCGCCTGCTCTTCACACGTGAGGAGTGGCTCGCCCACGAGCGATAGCTAGGTGGGGGCGGCTCATCGTCCGGTGGAGGCGGCGGCAAGAACAAGTCGCCGGGCAAGCCCAAACCTCACGGCAGTGGTGGCAGACCTGCGCCGGGCAGCGGCGGCACGGGCACATCCGGCGGCTCGGGCGGGAAGAAAAAGGGCAAGTGCCACTACTGCAATAAGCCAGGTCATTGGAAGAAAGAGTGCTATACCAGGATCAAGGCAGAAGAGGAACGTGCGAAACAGGGTCAAGCACATCTAGTTCGTGAAGGCGACGAGCACCATGAGGGGCTTATGATGGCCGCGGTCACCACCTGTGTCACCACCAGCATAGTCGCGCCCCAGGTGGTTCATCTGAATGAAGAGAAGGTGCATCCAGAGATCTCACCTCCGGGGCTGTGGTATTTCGATACAGGGGCTACTAGCCACATGACTGGTGACAGAGCTATGTTCAGTACTCTTGACGAATCAGTGCAGGGCACTGTTAAGTTTGGAGATGGGTCACACGTCACAATCCAAGGGAGGGGTTCAGTCATCTTCAAGGGTCAGAGCGGCAACCAACGTGCAATGTCTGAAGTTTACTACATCCCGAGCCTTCGCAGCAATATAATCTCTCTTGGCCAGCTAGATGAGGGGGGGTGCAGGATTCAGATACATGAGGGACTAATGACCATTCATGACACAACAGGGCACTTGATGGCTCGTACTCGACGGTCAGTGAGCCGCCTCTACACTGCAGTTCTGCCCATTGCTGTACCAACCTGTTTACTGACCAAAACTGATGATGAAACCTGGCGCTGGCATGCTCGGATGGGGCACCTACACTTCAGAGCTCTCCGAGCTATGTCATCCAAGGGCATGGTGAAGGGAATGCCGTTCATTGACAGAGTTGACGAGTTCTGTGACTGTTGTGCTTTGGGCAAACAGCATCGCACCCCTTTCCCTCAAGTTGCTGCATACCGAGCTGATCAGGGGCTGGAGTTAGTCCATACAGATTTGTGTGGTCCTATAAACCCACCAACGCTCGGAGGTAACAAGTATTTTTTACTTGTTGTTGATGACTATAGTCGATACATGTGGTTAGCTGTGCTGAAATCCAAAGACGAGGCCTTCAGTTCTTTCAAGAAAATTCAGAATATGGCTGAAACTGAAGGGAGATGCAGGCTGCGTGCGTTTCGGTCCGACCGGGGCGGCGAGTTTAACTCCGGCGACTTCATGGATTACTGCAGCGAGCACGGCATCAAACACTACACGACCGCGCCGTATTCGCCACAACAAAATGGCGTGGTCGAGCAGCGTAATCAGACTGTCGTCGAGATGGCGCGGTGTTTACTGAAGAGCATGGGCATGCCCGCTGTGTTCTGGGGCGAGGCAGTGAGGACGGCTGTCTACATTCTCAACAGATCACCGACTCGCAGCCTTGATGGTGTCACGCCGTATGAAGCATGGCACGGCCGGAAGCCGAACGTGCAACACCTGCGTACATTTGGCTGCACAGTACATGTGAAGAAGCTCGGACCAGGGGTGACCAAGCTCACTGATCGCTCAACTCCCATGGTGTTTATTGGCTATGAGGAGGGTGCCAAATGTTATCGCGTCTACGATCCAGTGGCGAAGAAACTTCAGGTAACTCGTGACATTTTATTTGAAGAGAACAGGCCATGGAACTGGGATGAGCCGGACGCGTCCGCGGCGGCGTCTGCGGCAGCAACGTTCACGGTGATTTATACCACCGGCCCCGGTGAGCACGAGCTAGACTCTGGAAGCGCCTCGAGTCCGCAGGCGAGCGGTAGCACGGTGTCACCCTCTACACCAACTCTTGGGTCACCGCAGTCACCCGTGTCGCCGAGCCCTGGGAGTCCGCGGTCACCCACGCCGCCGGTTTCGTCCACAACCGAGGGCGTGTCTGCTACGCCTACGCCGGCCCACAGCATGGGCTGGGCCACGCCACCAACACATGACGACGCACGGGATGTCGACTCCGGGCCCATTCGTTATCGGCGTCTCGAGTATATACTCGACGAGACCGAGGATGCCGCTGTTCGGGAGTTTGACGAGCGCTGTCTTCTCAGTGCTGAGGAGCCGTGCAATGTTGATGCAGCTCTTGGTGACACGTCCTGGAAGGCCGCCATGGATGAAGAAATGCGCTGCATCAATGAGAACCAGACACTGGAAGCTAAGCACACTTCGGCTGGGCACAAAGCCATTGGTTTGAAATGGGTGTTTAAGGTGAAACGTGATCCAGCAGGAAACATTGTTAAGCACAAAGCACGCCTGGTTGCCAAGGGTTATGCTCAGCGAGAGGGGGTGGACTTTGATGAGGTTTTTGCACCAGTTGCCCGGATGGAAACAGTGCGTGTGTTGCTAGCTCTCGCGGCACATTCCGGCTGGGAAGTTCATCACATGGACGTCAAGTCCGCGTTCCTAAATGGCGAGCTTGGCGAAGAGGTTTATGTTGCCCAGCCACCTGGGTACTTGGCCGTCGGCAAGGAGGACCGAGTGCTCAAGCTGCACAAGGCACTGTATGGGCTTCATCAGGCCCCCCGGGCATGGTATGCGAAGCTGGACCGATCTCTGACAGAGCTGGGCTTCACACGTAGCCCGTTGGAGCATGCAGTGTATAGGCGTGGTGATGCAACCTCATTCCTTTTGGTTGGAGTCTATGTAGATGACCTCATCATCACCGGGACGGACGTTTCTGCCATTGTGATGTTCAAGCAACAAATGCAGCAGCTGTTTAACATGAGCGACCTCGGACTCCTAAGCTACTATCTAGGGATCGAGGTGTCACAATCAGAAGGCCAAATCAAGTTGCATCAGCGAAGCTATGCCGCCAAGATTCTGGAGGCTGCTGGCATGAGTGAGTGTAATGCTTGTGCTACACCTATGGAGAACCGTCTGAAGTTGAAAAAAGAAGATGGTGGCGAACCGGCCGATGCCACTTTGTACCGGAGTGTGATTGGGAGCCTACGTTATCTTGTGAACACTAGACCCGACATCGCATTCGCTGTTGGGATCACCAGCCGGTTCATGGAAAAGCCTAGCTCACACCATTGGGTGGCTGTCAAGCAAATTCTCGAGATACATAAAGGAACAATGGACTATGGGTGCTGTTATAAGGCTGGCCATGGAGAAGTAACACTTGTTGGTTACAGATGATAGCGACCATGGAAGTGACACCGGGATCGCAAGAGTACTTCGGGCAGATCTTCTTCCTCGGTGAGAATCCGGTGACTTGGTGCTCGCAAAAGCAAAAGATCGTGGCTCTCTCTTCTTGTGAGGCCGAGTACGTCGCAGGAGCAGCAGCAGCATGCCAAGGGTGTGGCTATCACGGCTCATAGGAGATATGCTAGGCAAGCCAGCGGCCAAGTTCAAACTGCTGATTGACAATCAAGCCGCCATTGCACTGAGCAAGAATCCTGTTCATCACGACCGGAGCAAGCATATTGACATCAAGTTCCATTTCATACGGGACTGTGTAGACACCGGCAAAGTGGAGGTTAGTCATGTCCGTACAGGAGCAACTTCGCCGACGTCTTGACAAAGGCGTTAGGCGGGTGATCTTCGTCGAGATGCGGCGAAGATCCGGATGATCAAGGTGGAGCTGGGCGCTGAGTCTATGGGGGTGAAATGTTGGATAAACTCATCGCTGTTTCCTTGTTCAGAATAATATGGTGCATGGCGATGTGACATCTGCATGCACGTAGCTAGTATACCGGAGTGCTTGTAGCATGTCCAGGTTGTTTTTTATTTGCTCATTTCTTTGTTTTAGTCCTCCGGTTAGTAAGGCACACGGATGCGATGCGTGGGATGGCATGGCATCACGCAAATCGTGGGCGATCGACCGGAGGTTTTTAGCTGAGATCCATTGTAATCGAGCTATACTTTCAAAGGAATAACTGAAAGACTCGCGTAGGTTCAGGCGAGGCAAATATACTACTGTCTCCTGTTCGTCCTCGCTCGTTCTTCTCTCTCTCCGGCGATCTAACTCGCCACTCCGGCAACTACAGTGTGAGATATGGGCACTCAACAAATCTCATTTTCTATGTCTCTTCTTTGTTTTCTTTGTCCTTAGTTTTTTTGTTTCTTAATATGCATGTTGTTTGTTTATTTCATTTTGTTCTTGCTTCTTTATTTTACTAAGTTATTTGTTTCTTTGTTTTTTCTCTTTCTTTCTTGTAAGACCTTCCGGGCTCACGGTACTAATTGCGGCAGCATGAAATCAAGGCTCGAAATGGGCAAAAAAATTCCTACCTTAGGTCTTTACTACAAGTATAGGCCTAGTGCCGCCAAATGGTAGGAGGCCCATACACCAGTGGGGAGGCTAGATCGCCAACATGCATGTCATTACCGTTTTTATTCATGGAAATTCATACCAAGCTATAAAACCAAGTTGCCTGGCATGGTGTTATCATATAGCTCATAGGAGGTGTGGTAAAAATGGAGAGAATTTTGCAAAATAATCCACGTAGAATGTGTAGAAACTGGACATCTCCTAGCAAGGATCTAGCACTAGTAGAAAAGGGGGCAATGGTCCAGGCCGGTCCAGCCCATTAGTCCCGGTTCAATCCAGAACCGGGACCAATGGGGGCATTGGACCCGGTTCGTGAGCCCGGGGCCGCCAGCCACGTGGGCCATTGGTCCCGGTTCGTCTGGACCTTTGGTCCCGGTTGGTGGGACGAACCGGGACCAATGGGCCTCGCTCCTGCCCACCACCATTGGTCCCGGTTGGTGGCACGAACGGGACCAAAGGCAATCCTTTAGTCGGTTCATGCGACCAACCGGGACCAATGGTGGTGCCTATATATACCCCCTCGGCGCAAGAGCGAGCATCTTGCTCTGTTTTTTTCTCGGCCGAGGGGAGAGGGCTTGGTGGTGCTCTAGCTCACCTCCTATGCACACAAGGTGTTCGATGGAATGCCGAGCCACACTACTTAAGGTTTCTCCTCTCCAAGCTCGACCGCCAAGCTCCATTTTCCTCAATATTTGTCTAGGTTTAGCGGTCCGTCACGCCCGTCCCGTCTTCACCGTAAATCGATCACCGCGCCGATCTCATCGCCGGCACCACCGTGGTGAGCCTCTTGTTCTTATCTTCTTTACGAAAGGAAAAATATTCTTACTTGTATGTTTAGATAGATACTTGTATAATTTTCTTACTTTTATTATTGCATCTTATATAGTGCGATGGTTTTGGTATCCGCCCGTCGGCCCTCGTCCCTGCCTATGATTCGGATGTGGTATATATTATCTTTTTATAACTATTGGTTCATTTATTGTTTATGACAATTATGCCGACCAACGTGACATAGATTTTATTTATCTAGGAGGTTGTTGAACCGGAAATTCCAACCGACCCTATTGTCGAGAGGTTAAATTTAGTTGAAGAAGAAAACAATTTGTTGAAGGAAAAAATTAGAAAAATTGAGGAGGAGAAGATGATATTGGAGTTGCATGTTGCGGATGTCGTCGATGATCACAAGATCAAGATGGATGCAATGCGCTTGAAGATTAGAAAGATTAGAAAATATGCCATTCATACCGAGGCTTGGTACCATTATACCGTTGGATCAGTTGTTACATTGATTGCGATTATGATCGCATTTGTTTTCGCATTGAAATGTTTTACATAGTTTCAGTGTATGGTTTAATTAATTTAGATGCTCTGCAGAGCTTTATGTTGTTAGATGAGAACTATGTATGTACTTTGGTTTTAATGTGATGATGAACTTCTATTAATTTGGTCACTTAATTATCTATTCATGATGTTCTGTAATGATTTTTGACACACTTAATTATATATAATGCACACAGATGAACAGGCAATGGATGTACGGTTCAAGACACACCTCCGAGTACATTAAGGGCGTGCATGATTTTCTCGAAGTGGCTGAGGCAAACAAGCAGAATGGTTTTATGTGTTGTCTATGCCCTATATGTGGGAATAGGAAGTCTTACTCTGACCGGAAAATCCTCCACACCCACCTGCTTTACAAGGGTTTCATGCCACACTATAATGTTTGGACGAGGCACGGAGAAATAGGGGTTATGATGGAAGACGGCGAAGAAGAAGAGTACGATGACAACTATGTGCCCCCTGAATACGGTGATGCTACTGAAGATCAAGAGGAACCAGACGATGTGCACGATGAAGTTGCAACGGGCAAAGCTGCTGAAGATCAAGAGGAACTAGACGATGTGCCCGATGATGATGATCTCCGCCGGGTCATTGTCGATGCAAGGACGCAATGCGAAAGTCAAAAGGAGAAGCTGAAGTTCGATCGCATGTTAGAGGACCACAAAAAGGGTTGTACCCCAATTGCGAAGATGGCAACACAAAGCTCGGTCTCAGATCTTGGAATTGCTGCGATGGAAGGCGAGAGAATGTTGTGCTGACAAAGGATTTAAGAAGCTCTGAAAATATTGAAGAAGAAGCTTCCAAAGGATAACGCCCCGACAGTACATACGCAGCAAAGAAGGTCGTATGCCCTCTAGGATTGGAGGTGCAGAAGACATGCATGCCCTAATGACTACATCCTCTACCACGGTGCGTACAAGGATCTGAATGCATGCCCGGTATGCGGTGCATTACGGTACAAGATCAGACGAGATGACCCTGGTGATGTTGACGGCGAGCCCCCCAGGAAGAGGGTTCGTGCGAAGGTGATGTGGTATGCTCCTATAATACCACGGTTGAAACGTCTGTTGAAGCGGAGAGCATGCCAAGTTGATGCGATGGCATAGTGAGGACCGTAAGAAAGGCGGGAAGTTGAGAGCACCGGTGACGGGTCGCAGATGGAGAAAAATCGAGATAAAATCTTGGGATGAGTTTGCAAGTGAGCCAAGGAACGTATGGTTTGCTTTAAGCGCGGATGGCATTAATCCTTTCGGGAGCGAGCAGCAATCACAGCACTGGCCCTTGACTCTATGTATGTATAACCTTCCTCCTTGTATGTGCATGAAGCGGAAGTTCATTATGATGCCAGTTCTCATCCAAGGCCCTAAGCAACCCGGCAATGACATTGATGTGTACCTAAGGCCATTAGTTGAAGAACTTTTACAGCTGTGGAATGGAAGCGGTGTATGTCGTGGGATGAGCACAAACAGGAGAATTTAACCTAAAGGCGTTGTTGTTCGTGACCATCAACGATTGGCCCGCTCTCGAGAACCTTTCAGGATAGACAAACAAGGGATACCACGCATGCACGCACTGTTTACTTGACACCGATAGTATATACCTGGCAAGCTGCAGGAAGAATGTGTACCTGGGCCGTCGTCGATTTCTTTCGACCAACCATCAATGTCGAAAGAAAGGCAAGCATTTCAAAGGCACGCACTGTTTGTCACTCCGTATGACGGAGAGGTATCTCTGGGCCCACTCGGTAATGCATCATCATAATGAGCTCAAGGTGACCAAGGTGTTGGCCACGGGATCATGCATCACGGTACGAGTAAAGTGACTTGCCGGTAACGAGACTGAACAAGGTATTGGGATACCGACGATCGAGTCTCGGGTAAGTAACGTACCGATTGACAAAGGGAATTGTATACGGGGTTTTGATCGAATCCTCGACATCGTGGTTCAACCGATGAAATCATCGAGGAGCATGTGGGAGCCAACATGGGTATCCAGATCCCGCTGTTGGTTATTGCCCAAGAGTCGTCTCGGTCATGTCTGCATGTCTCCCGAACCCGTAGGGTCTACACACTTAAGGTTCGGTGCCGCTAGGGTTATTAGGAAGACTAGTATGTGACTACCGAATGTTGTTCAGAGTCCCGGATGAGATCCCAGACGTCACGAGGAGTTCCGGAATGGTTCGGAGGTGAAGTTTTATATATGGGAAGTTGTCATACGGACACCAGAAAGTTTCGGGGGTTATCGGTATTGTACTGGGGCCACGGAGGGGTTCGAGGTCCACCGGGAGGGGCCACCCCCCGAGGGCCACATGGGCATAAGGGAGGAGCCAGCCCCTGGAGGCTGGGCGCGCCCCACCTTGGGCCCATGCGCCTAGGGTTGGGGAACCCTAAGGCGGCTCCCTTGCTTGGGGGCAAGCCTCCCTCCTGCCGCCGCCCCCTCTAGATCCCATCTAGAGGGGTCGGCCCCCTGCCC
>JAHHZJ010000963.1:0-28092 GCA_021437245.1 Aegilops speltoides | reverse complement strand
TCTAGAGTGGTTCGGGTTCTACCTGCTCTTTTGTTCCTTGAAAAACTTGTCATTGCCAATAACAATTCCACCAAGGGTGTATTCGCCAAGGGCCTTATGTAAATATTTATCAAGATTCCGCCTTTTCCTTGCTTCGGTTCTTAGACTGTTTTTCCTTTGCCGCTTTCCTTCGCTGCCGCCTTGTTAATCGGGCAGCTTCTCATGATCGCCACCGGTCAAGTGCTGAGCTACTTTAGGGAGGCAAGTACTTAGTCGCTTAGAACATCCTAGCAAGTTTATTGAAAGTCGACAGCCGACTTCGAGAGTCGGCCGCCCTGATAAGGGTTGTAACGCCTCGATGCGGCTATATCTCCCACGTGTCGGGCACGACTTAGAGGCATAACCGCATTGAAAGCAATGTCGCAAGTGAGGTAATCTTCACACAACCCATGTAATACATAAGGAAAGAGATACATAGTTGGCTTACAATCGCCACTTCACACAATTACATGAATAAAGCATTACATCATCCAGATACAATCAAGGTCCGACTACGGAACCAAAATAAAAGAAGAACCCCAAATGCATAAAGGTCCCCGATCGACCCCAACCGGGCTCCACTATCGATCAACTAGAACGAAACAACACAAAGGGCAAGATCTTCATCGAGCTCCTCCTTGAGCTTGGTTGCATCACCGCCGGGTAACATAGGCACCGCAAACTGGTTTTGAAGTATCCGTGAGCCACGAGGATTCAAAGAATCTCGCACCCACGAGATCAAGACTATTTAAGCTTATGGGTAAGGTAAAGGCATGAGGTGGAGCTGCAGCAAGTTTACTAGCATATATGGTGGCTAACATACGCAAATGAGAGCGAGAAGAGAAGGCAAAGCACGGTCGATAAAAGTATGATCAAGAAGTGATCCTATAGCAACCCACGCCAAGCATAACTCCAACATCAGAAATCACTTCCCGACCACGAAAGAGACCATCACGGTAACACACACGGTTGATGTATTTTAATTAAGGTCAACTTCGGTTTTCTACAACCGACATTAACAAATTCCCATCTGCCACATAACCGCTGGCACGGCTCTCGAAAGTTTATACCTCGCAGGGTGTCCCAACTTAGCCCATGACAAGCTCTCGCGATCAACGGGGAATAGACCTTCACCCAAGACACTCCAATCGACTCAGATCCCGACATCAAGACATTTCGACAATGGTAAAACAAGACCAGCAAAGCCTCCCACATGTGCCGACAAATCCCGATAGGAGCTGCACATATCTCGCTCGTGGCACACCGGATGAGCCAGACGTCTGGTTGGCCAGACCAGAGTTGCCCCTCGTGGGCGCCGACATCGCCGGTTGGACCAACACACAAGGAGCACCGCCCGGGGGTAATAAAGATGACCCTGCCCGAAACCCAAGGGAAGAAAAGGCTAGGTGAGGCAAATGGTAAAAGTCAATGTTGGGCCTTGCCGACAAGTTTTATTCAAAGCGAACCGTCGGGGGTCCCATAAATCACCCGACCGCAGTAAGGAACGCAAAATCCGGGAACATAACACCGTATGACGGAAACTAGGGCGGCAAGAGTGGAACAAAACACTGCATAAGGCCGAGCCTTCCACCCTTTACCAAATATATAGATGCATTAATAATATAAGAGATATTGTGATATCCCAACAAGTAAACATGTTCCAACAAGGAACAACATCTCCATGTTCCAACAAGGAACAAACTTCAATCTTCACCGCAACTAACAACGCTATAAGAGGGCCGAGCAAAGCGGTAACATAGCCAAACAACGGTTTGCTAGGAATGGTGTCAAAGGTTAGAGGTTTGACATGGCAATTTGGGAGGCCGACAAGCAAATGGTAGGCATCGAGCATTGGCATAGCAAAAGAGCGAGCAAACTAGCATAGCAAAGATAGTAGTGATTTCGAGGGTATGATCATCTTGCTCGCAAGGTTCTCGAGTTGTCAAGGCTTGATCCTCGTAGGCATTCTCAACAGGTTCCTCGCTCACGCACTCGCCTCCGGCTCTACCCAAAGCAAGAACACAAGCAACGGAACCACAATCAAACAAGGAACAATGCACAAGCAATATGATGCAATACATGACATGCTATGCGGGATGTGATATGCAATGCATATGTGTGTCCGAAGGAAAATGATGAACTGGCATCAACTTGGCAAACCAAGTATGCCGCTGAAAGATGGGATGATTTCGGGTGAAATCGATATAAAGATCACCGAATCGGATGCACGGTTTGCAAATGACAAGCAAAACAAGAATGATGCAAATCATAATAATGTACCGATGCTACTTAGCACGCAACAAGAAACTATGCTACAGCACCCCAACATAAAAACAAAGCATATGGCAGCGAACTACAGGAGATGCTTAACAAAAGAGGAACACTGAGCTACGGCTAAATCACATCATAACATGTTCAAACAAGCATGGTGAAAGTGCTAAAATATCAGGTTCACAGACTTAGTGAAAATACTAACATGCCAGAAATTAACATCAGAAGGCATGTTTAGAGCAAGCAAACAACATGCTACAGGAACTTATAATAGCAAAACAAGGCATGACATGATTCTACTCAAAGCATATATCAATAGTCCCTTACTGACCATAAGCCAAAAAGGACCTTAAGAAATGATGGCACCCATGTAAACATAGCAAGTTTTATTACAGATTTCAGACTTAGCAGAAAAACTGGGCATGGCAAAAACAGTTAACGAGTAGGCATGTTCGTGAGCTCGATGCACTCATACAGAGCAATACATGGCATGACAAGGCAACCAACAGTAAGAAGGCATGATTATGAAGCTAAGCATGGCAAGAGCAAGGTCATAGCATACACGGATCAACTACAACGACCTCGTGAAAATTGAATCTCATGCAAACAATCTGCCAGGAAACATTTTCAAGCAAAAGTAGAGCACGAAAATGACATGCTAGACTACTCCATAAATACCAACAAAGGCATGGATGGATAGAGCACATCCATATGTTCAAAACACCCTTACTGATCATGCTCAAAAGGGCATAGATCTCTGTGTAACAACATGAACATATGGCATAAAAATAACAGCAGGACAAGACTTAGTGAAATCACTAAGTTCTCAAATCAGCAACATCATCATCCCTACTTTGCATGCTTGTTCTAGTCAACACATAACTCACAAAAATACATGGCAAACACCCCTGAAAGATGGCATGGCAATGTTCAACTCACATGTAGGACTCAAGTTCATAAGGTGCACACATAAATCATGGCAAAATGACAAAAGAGCTCGAGCTGATAAGATTCTCGAACTAACGATCTGAAGCCATCTTCCAACAGCATTTCGGGCATCAAGATGAGCTCAAATGCAAATGATGCAATGGAGTGAAATGATGTACTCTTCGAGGCAAACAATTTGACATATTATACGCGCAAAACGGAGCTACGGGTGCAGAGATGTGATGCAATGAAAATGGCATGAAAATTATAAAAACTGGGGACTTAGTCATTTTATACCTCCCGGATCTGGATCTAGGGAGACTCGCCGGAGACGGGTGGAGAAATGGTTCGGGACTTCGAGCCCTGTCAGGGGAGTTCTTGCCGGAGTAGAGGGGAGTCCGACCGGGAGAGGAGGCCGGGCGACGCCGGCGGAGCGGTGGCGGCAGCGGCGCAGCCGGCGCGGAGGCGAGGCGACGGGCGGTTCGCGGAAGCGCCGCGCGCGCGGCGACCGCCGAGCGGGAGGCGGTTGGCGGGGCGGGCGGCGGCGGGCTGCAGAGGAGGGAGAGGCACGGCGCGGCGGTCGGAGCGGGGACCAGAGGACGGCGAAGCCGGGCGGGCGGGTTGCGCGGCTGCATGAAGGCGGGCGGCAGCACGACGGCGGGCGTTGCTGGCTGGCGGCGCGGCGGCGACGGCTGCAAGGGCGGAGCGCGAGCGGCGGCGGCGGTTGCAGACGCGGTCGCGCTGGACATTGGGGCGACGATGGGGGGTGGACACGTCCAAGCGGGTTCGGACGGTCCGGGCGAGCACGGGACGAATTTTAGGATATGATCTGGGAATTCGGGAGGGTCTATATATAGAGGTAGAGGGAGCTAGGAGTGTCCAAATGAGGTGCGGTTGCCACGCGATCGTGATCGAACGACCGAGAGCATGGAGGGGAGTTTGGTGGGTTTTGGGCCACTTTGAAGGTGTTGGGCTGAAACAAAGAGGGCTTTACGGTTACCCTGCTAACCGCTGAGTACCAAACGACCTCCAAATGGCACGAACTTGACAAAGCGGTTCACCGGTGTTATACCAAGGTCGCTATAAACCTCGGCCATTCCGAGAAAGTTTAATACCCGCACAAGAGAAGAGGCAAGAGGGGACGCCGGAGGACATAGGAGTGCCGGATTGCAAAACGGACAACGGGAAAATGCTCGATGCATGAGATGAACACGTATGCAAAATGAAATGCACATGATGACATGATATGAAATGCAAATGATGACATGGCAAATGCAACACGCAAGCAAATGACATGGCAAGGACGGCGAATAATCGACGGACACCGACGATCGGATCCGGGTGTTACAACACTCCACTATTTAGAGGATCTCGCCCCGAGATCTAGGATGGCACCGAGGGAAAACGAAGGAAGAGAAAGAGAAGAGGTAAAACTAAGTTGCTTTTCGACAAACGAGTGAAACCATGAACCTTGAGAGGTTGAGCAATTTAAAAGAAAGAGTACAACGGAGATGAACGAGATTGCAAACAATCCGTAGGAAAAGAGGAACAAGGAGTATTACGAGAACTTGAAGGTTGCAAAGACATGAATCAAGAGTTTAATGGACAAGATAGAATTCAAACCACTTGGTAAAATGAGATAGAGAAGGAATAAGATTGATATAATTTGAGCAGCTCTGAGAAAAGAAGAAGGAAAACTTGATAAGATGAAAAGAACTTGAATGAGATGACAACACCCGCTAAATGGATAAGCAAGAAAAGAACATGATCCTCACAAAATGAGGTGATGGGTGAAGAGCACAACATCACAATGCCTCCGAACGAAAGAATAGAAGCTAGATCATTGGGATAAAAGGACGGAGAAGAAAATGACAACTTCGCCACAATTGAATTTGGAAAGCATCCTTGCAAAGAAGAATCGAACGGAGTTGTTGGAAAATCAACAACTAGAAGAACAAGCTTGTAGTGGGCTTATGGAAACATCTCAAAATGATGAGGTGACAACCGCCACTAATGGAAACAATTGCTTGCTTGAGATCAACGAAGAGATGAAAATTGTTCCATCAAGAGGATAGGAGAAAACTTGGATCATTGATAAGCACCACAAATAGCAACATTCCTTAGGGAAGGCTTTAGGTGAAATATAACACAAGATAACTCCAACGAAGAGATTGATGGATTTAAAATATCTCATTCTTGACAACATGTGAATCATGAAACATGAAGGAAATTGTCAAGAGTGACATAACACCATCTCAAAAGATAAGGTAGAAAAATTGCACTTCAAATTGCAAGACGGAGAATACTTGAGCTTCTCAAAATAAAACAAGTGTTGAGCACCATGTTTATTTTGAAGTATAGCTTGACGGGTCATAACTTCAAGAGAAATCTTGAAGAACAAATGAAGAATGAAAAGAATCCTTGACGAACCATCATGTAGAGCTCCATGAAGAACTCCAAGAATAGAAGGATGATGGAAAGAAAGAGAAGTTGAAAACACAAGGTGAATTTTGCAATGATTTAGATGGATCTCCGCGATAATGCGGAAAGCTTAGAACTCCGGGAAAAGAAAAGATGAACAACAAGAAACCAAGAATTTATTCATCATGAACAAACTCCGAAAGAAGGAATTAATCACTTGATGAAACAAGAATAAGAATTATGTTATGCTTATCCTTCACCAATTAAATTGATGACAATCAACGGATTTGGCATACTACTTATTCTCGAGAAAGGATTAAAAGAGATATATCAAAACTTGAGAAGGTCTTCAACTAACCACCGTAGGATTGGAAAGAACAAATGAATTGATATGATAAACAAGGAAGAGAGATCTTGAACGAACCACCGTAAGAATTGAAATTGAACGTAGCAAAAGCACAAATCACCGGAAGAATTGCAAAACGAATGAAGATACTTGAGGGAATTTAGATACAAATGAACTAATAGATCACGAGCTGATTAGAGAATACTTGAATGATGCACCGTAAGATTTGGAGAACGATAACTAAAGCTGAGAATGAAGAATTATGACATGATGGACTTCGAGGAAAGAAATGGAAACAACTCATGAAATGCTCCGATGGGTGAAAAGAATTCTCACAATCAAAACAATTATGAGAGGATGGCATCAAGCTAGAACCATGAATCTTGAAGAGAATGGAGCAAGATTTAAGAGAAACTCTTCTTTGGTCTTCAAATGATGAGAATGACAACGAGAAACACCACCAAGAATTATTGAGGCACACCGAAGAATCAAAAGCTAAGAGGTTGAGCCAACTATGAAAAGAATTTGAAAGATCTTGGAGAAAAGCATTTGACCGATGATAACTCATTCTTACGCCAAACTTGGAGAAGAATTTAGGATAGCTCGGGAAAATAGAAGAGTCGTAAGATCCTCGAAAAGACCTGTGGGTTAGGGCCCACTCAAAAGAACACCGCTGAAAAGATTTAAAAGAGATGTTGCACCGTTGAATTAAATGACTTGAATGAGATACCAATCTCGAAAGAGCTTGAACGAATGCAGAGTGGAAACACGAATCTTCGAGATATCTTGAGCACTCCGAATAACAAATAGCGAGAAGTAGAATGATAATGAGGTGCACCGTATGAGAAGACATTGAAATGAGGAAAAGGTATGATCAACAAAACTTGACTTGAATCCACCGGAGAAGAGAAATGAATGAGGAATGACGAACTAGTAGAACATCTTCTTGAGAACCACCGGTAAGAACATTGATTGAAAAGAATGGAGAAACTTCACATGAATAAATGGATACTTGATAAAGAAATCTTAGTCCTTGAGGAAAAAGGGTGGTGGGCGGAAAACAAAGGCAACTTGGAGACGGATGAAACAAACACCGCTGAGAAGAAATGATGATTTGTCTTGTTGATGTTGAAGTGATCGGATCCACTTGAAGAGAAACACGCCGTTGAAAAGGATTGACATGACAATCTCGATGATCAAGAAGGATTAGTATTCACATCGAAATATGAGAACACCATTTAGGAAAGGTATGGATTCAACATTTGACATTGAAGCAACTCAATACCACAAATAAAACAAAACAAAGGATTTGGCTTGCGTATAAGCCGAACAAACATATGATAGAGATTTCGTCCGTTTTCGTGGGGGCCTACACGGCTCAATCAGACAAAGACCATCATGTACAAGGTAGTGCACATGACATACGAAGCGCCCCCGAGTCGGCATAGCCAAGGACTCTTTAAGACACAACGAGACCATCAGAAACCAACCGTGAATAGGCGGACCACTAGACGCCGAACCCCAATTTCATATCATACATCCGCCGGAAAGATATCCTAAGAGCTACTTGAATTCCCACCTATGAAACTCCCAAACTTTCTCGTTATGCAATCTGGTGTTGGGGATACAGGGAGCAATATATCTCACCCAAACTAACAATCCCTACATCCAAATTGTATCCATCCGTCAACACATAACCAAGAAACCTTCGAAATCGCTTACCTCAACCTTCAAAAGCATCCGTTATACGAAGTCATGGCAATACTCCCGCACTCACCTCAAGATCAAGTTAGCGGGTTATCTCACCAACAACCGCATAAAAGAGATTTTCGATGTCGGCAGATTAAACTCGTATTCCAGAACCGCAACGATAAAATTATGACGACAACACCTCGGAGCTCAACTCCCCGACACCGCCACAACCCCTAAATGTCGAGGCACCAAGAACAATGTTCTCGCCATAAGAATATCGAACGATTCCAAGATACCCGCGTGATCCTAAAAAATTTTAGTGAAATTTGAGAAGAGAAGAGTCAAAACTCTACGCCAGATACCTCACCGTAAGGTCAAGGACCGGGAGTAAAAAGAATTCCTAACTCTCCGATATATATAATCCTAAATGACTCAAAACATTTTTCTAGACACAACTCGCCACTAAAAACGATCAAGCAAGGGGGCCTAAGGTCGGGAAGGCTCGACACCAACTTGTAACGCCTCGATGCGGCTATATCTCCCACGTGTCGGGCACGACTTAGAGGCATAACCGCATTGAAAGCAATGTCGCAAGTGAGGTAATCTTCACACAACCCATGTAATACATAAGGAAAGAGATACATAGTTGGCTTACAATCGCCACTTCACACAATTACATGAATAAAGCATTACATCATCCAGATACAATCAAGGTCCGACTACGGAACCAAAATAAAAGAAGAACCCCAAATGCATAAAGGTCCCCGATCGACCCTAACCGGGCTCCACTATCGATCAACTAGAACGAAACAACACAAAGGGCAAGATCTTCATCGAGCTCCTCCTTGAGCTTGGTTGCATCACCGCCGGTAACATAGGCACCGCAAACTGGTTTTGAAGTATCCGTGAGCCACGAGGACTCAGCAATCTCGCACCCACGAGATCAAGACTATTTAAGCTTATGGGTAAGGTAAAGGCATGAGGTGGAGCTGCAGCAAGTTTACTAGCATATATGGTGGCTAACATACGCAAATGAGAGCGAGAAGAGAAGGCAAAGCACGGTCGATAAAAGTATGATCAAGAAGTGATCCTATAGCAACCTACGCCAAGCATAACTCCAACATCAGAGTTCACTTCCCGACCACGGAAAGAGACCATCACGGTAACACACACGGTTGATGTATTTTAATTAAGGTCAACTTCAGTCTTCTACAACCGACATTAACAAATTCCCATCTGCCACATAACCGCGGCACGGCTCGAAAGTTTATACCTCGCAGGGTGTCCCAACTTAGCCCATGACAAGCTCTCGCGATCAACGGGGAATAGACCTTCACCCAAGACACTCCGATCGATTCGTATCCCGTACATCAAGACATTTCGACAATGGTAAAACAAGACCAGCAAAGCCTCCCACAGCCGACAAATCCCGATAGGAGCTGCACATATCTCGCTCGTGGCACACCGATGAGCCAACGCTTCCGGTTGGCATAGACCCTGGTTGCCTGTGGGGCGCCGGACATCGCCGGTTTGGACCAACACTCAAGGAGCACCGCCCGGGGGTAATAAAGATGACCCTTGGGTTCGAAACCCAAGGGAAAAAAGGGCTAGGTGAGGCAAATGGTAAAAGTCAATGTTGGGCCTTGCGGACAAGTTTTATTCAAAGCGAACCGTCAGGGGGTCCCATAAATCACCCGACCGCCAGAAGGAACGCAAAATCCGGGAACATAACACCGTATGACGGAAACTAGGGCGGCAAGAGGGAACAAAACACTGCATAAGGCCGAGCCTTCCACCCTTTACCAAATATATAGATGCATTAATAATATAAGAGATATTGTGATATCCCAACAAGTAAACATGTTCCAACAAGGAACAACATCTCCATGTTCCAACAAGGAACAAACTTCAATCTTCACCTGCAACTAACAACGCTATAAGAGGGGCCGAGCAAAGCGGTAACATAGCCAAACAACAGTTTGCTAGGAATGGTGTCAAAGGTTAGAGGTTAGACATGGCAATTTGGGAGGCTGACAAGCAAATGGTAGGCATCATAGCATAGGCATAGCAAAAGAGCGAGCAAACTAGCATAGCAAAGATAGTAGTGATTTCGAGGGTATGATCATCTTGCCTGCAAGGTTCTCAGAGTTGTCGAAGGCTTGATCCTCGTAGGCATTCTCAACAGGTTCCTCGTTCATGTACTCGTCTCTCGGCTCTACCCAAAGCAAGAACACAAGCAACGGAACCACAATCAAACAAGGAACAATGCACAAGCAATATGATGCAATACATGACATGCTATGCGGGATGTGTTATGCAATGCATATGTGTGCTCTGAAGGAAAATGATGAACTGGCATCAACTTGGCAAACCAAGTATGCCGCTGAAAGATGGGATGATTTCGTGAAATCGATATAAAGATCACCGAATCGGATGCACGGTTTGCAAATGACAAGCAAAACAAGAATGATGCAAATCATGCTAATGTACCGATGCTACTTAGCACGCAACAAGAAACTATGCTACAGCACCCCAACATAAAAGCAAAGCATATGGCAGCGAACTACAGGAGATGCTTAACAAAAGAGGAACACTGAGCTACGGCTAAATCACATCATAACATGTTCAAACAAGCATGGTGAAAGTGCTAAAAATATCAGGTTCACAGACTTAGTGAAAATACTAACATGCCAGAATTAACATCAGAAGGCATGTTTAGAGCAAGCAAACAACATGCTACAGGAACTTATAATAGCAAAACAAGGCATGACATGATTCTACTCAAAGCATATATCAATAGTCCCTTACTGACCATAAGCCAAAAAGGACCTTAAGAAATGATGGCACCCATGTAAACATAGCAAGTTTTATTACAGATTTCAGACTTAGCAGAAAAACTGGGCATGGCAAAAACAGTTAACGAGTAGGCATGTTCGTGAGCTCGATGCACTCACTACAGAGCAATACATGGCATGGCAAGGCAACAAACTGTAAGAAGGCATGATTTTGAAGCTAAGCATGGCAAGAGCAAGGTCATAGCATACACGGATCAACTACAACGACCTCGTGAAAATTGAATCTCATGCAAACAATCTGCCAGGAAACATTTTCAAGCAAAAGTAGAGCACGAAAATGACATGCTAGACTACTCCATAAATACCAACAAAGGCATGGATGGATAGAACTCATCCATATGTTCAAAACACCCTTACTGATCATGCTCAAAAAGGGCATAGATCTCTGTGTAACAACATTAACATATGGCATAAAAATAACAGCAGGACAAGACTTAGTGAAATCACTAAGTTCCTGAAATCAGCAACATCATCATCCCTACTTTGCATGCTTGTTCTAGTCAACACATAACTCACAAAAATACATGGCAAACACCCCTGGAAAGATGGCATGGCAATGTTCAACTCACATGTAGGGCTCAAGTTCATAGGGTGCACACATAAATCATGGCAAAAATGACAAAAGAGCTCGAACTGATAAGATTCTGAACTAACGATCTGAAGCCATCTTCCAACAGCATTTCGGGCATCAATATGAGCTCAAATGCAAATGATGCAATGGAATGAAATGATGTACTCTTCGAGGCGAACAATTTGACATATTATACGCGCAAAACGGAGCTACGGATGCAAAGATGCGATGGAATGAACATGGCATGAAAATTATAAAAACTGGGACTTATTCATTTTCGGGGTCACCTCCCGGATCGGATCTAGGTGCTCGTCGGAGACTCGAGGTTCGACGGACTGGAGAAATGGCCGCCGGAGTTCTGCCGGAGCGGAGGGGGAGGCCGACCGGGAGAGGAAGGGGATCGGGCGACGCCGGCGGAGCTCACGAGCGGCGCGGGCGGCCGAGGGCGAGGCGACGACCGGTCCGGGCGCGGCGCGGAGCGGCGGCGCGGCGACTCGCCACCGGAGCAGCGGGCGGTTGAGGGTCGCGGGCGGCGGGGTGCAGAGGAGGGAAAGCGCCGGCGGACGGCGCGCGGTCGCTGCGCGGGCGAGGACGGCGAAGCCGGCGGCGGGCGGCGGCCGCGACCCGAAGGGCGGCGGGCACGGGCGCGGCGGCGCCGGGCGGCGGCGGCGGCGGGCGGACGCCTCAAGCGGAGCGGGCGCGGCGGCGGCGGTTGGAGGACGCGGGCGCCTCCGGCGATTGGCGGCGGGCGACGGTCGCGGCGGGGATTCACGGGTGACGCGTTCGGGACGTGTCCGGCAAGGAGCACGGGGACGAATTTTAGGGTTTCTGGGAATTCGGGAGGGTCTATATATATAGGTAGAGGGAGCTAGGAGTGTCCAAATGAGGAGCGGTTGCCACGCGATCGTGATCGAACGACCGAGAGCATGGAGGGGAGTTTGATGGGTTTTGGGCCACTTTGGAAGGTGTTGGGCTGAAACAAAAGAGGGCTTTACGTTACCCTGCTAACCGCTGAGTACCAAACGACCTCCAAATGGTGCGAACTTGACAGCGGTTCACCGGTGTTATACCAAGGCCGCTGGCAAACCTCGGCCATTCCGAGAAAGTTTAATACCCGCACAAGAGAAGAGAGAAAAGGGGACGCCGAGGACATAGGAGTGCCGGATTGCAAAACGGACAACGGGAAAATGCTCGATGCATGAGATGAACACGTATGCAAAATGAAATGCACATGATGACATGATATGAAATGCAAATGATGACATGGCAAATGCAACACGCAAGCAAATGACATGGCAACAACGGCGAATAATCGACGGACACCGGCGATCGGATCCGGGTGTTACAAGGGTTGAGACTATGAGCCACTACTCATGAAGTCGGCTCAATGGGGGAGGCCGAGCCGGCTTGGGCTATGCGTAGTTTTATGTCCTTAGTCGTTATGTGTGCGCTGCTTTTTCCGCCCTCGCCTTACCGACAATGCTTCATAATCAAGCGCTTTCAAAGAAGAGACGGCTTTGAGCGCAAAGACATTACTTGTCCGACTTCAGGAGCATTTCATAGCACAAGGCGGTGAAGTCCTGGATTTAATTAGTCGGACCCGTGCCGCATAAAGATGATGAAAAGAAGAAAGCATTTCTGAAGCGTGGTCCATATCATACAGATAATCAAAAAGGCAGTCCCCGAGCTTGACTCGGGGGGCCTAAGGTCTTAGTACTTAATACAAAGGGGGTAGCGTGATACATACCAAGATCAATCGTAAAATCTTCAAAGAAGATTTATGCTCCATGGGCGCCTGCTTTTGCCGAGTCGCCCTCTTGCGCGCCGAGGCTTCGAAAGGCCGATCAAATAGTAGGCGCTGCTCCTCAGCACCTTGCCGATGATGAGGGACCTTTCCAAGGCGCCGATAACTTAGGCCGGCCGTGTTCTCTCGAATCAGCCGAGCACAAGGTCGCCTCTTGGAATGATCTTGGCTTGACCTTGCGGTTGTAGTATCGGCAGATCACCGGTAGATGCCGGACCGACCGAGTGCCAATAGTCGGCCCTCTTCTAGCAGTGTCGACGCCGCCTTGGCGGCTTCTTCAAATTTCATCTTCGTGTACATAGAGACTCGTGGAGAGTCGAATTGTATATCCGTCGGATGAAGGCTTCGCATCGAGACGAGGAAGAACGGCGAAAGCCGGTTGACTGTTCGAGTCGCGGCGCAGACCAGAGGACGGCAGCAGCTCTTCCACCCAACAACCAGCCGAAGGCCGAGAGGTTCGACCAATCGAGGCTTGATGTCGACAGATGAGGCCGCTGGCTCGCTCCACCGCCGCTTGACCGCGGATGGGCAACGGACGCTAAGTCTAGTCGGATGCCCTCAAGCGCCGCAGTAAACAAGCTAAGGCGCTTTTGGCTAAATTGGTGCCGCTGTTCGTGATGATGCTGCGCGGTATGCCGCATCAAGACCGTGATGTCGGCAATGAAGGTCACCACTGTGGGCCCATTTAATTTCTGATGGGCTTTGCTTCTACCCACTTGGTGAACTTGTCCACCGCGACTAGCAGATGAGTTAGGCCGCCGCCGCCTTGAAAGGTCCCACCATGTCCAGTGCCCCAAACCGCAAGGGCCAGCAATGGGGATTGTCTTCACGCAGAGCCGGGCCAAGGGGCTTGGAGCGAACACCGCACCCCTTGCACTTCTTGACTAGTTCTTTAGCTTCTTCCAGGAAGTCGGCCAAAAGAAACCGCGTCGAAGGCTTTTGGCCACGAGCGCCTTGAAGCCGCATGGTGGCCGTGACTCGCCTCGATGGATGTCTCCGAGGATCGCTGGCCTTGTTCTCGATTCCACGCACGCCGGTGGACACCAAGAACACCGCTACCGACTAACTCTCGCTGACTATGGTGTAGGCTGCCGCCGGCGTTGCACTTGCCGAGCCGTAGTCTCGCCTCGCAAGTAACTCCTTGTTAACTAGGAACTTGAGGATGGCCGCGCCCATGAAGGTGCCGCTATCTTCAACCGCCACCACAAAGAATCTCTGGACAAGGGCGGTGGACCGAGGCGGCGGTTGGATTCACGCCGCTATTGAATTGAGGGAATTTCTGGCCGATCGAGCAGCTCCTGCCGACCGACGAGTCCCCGGTCGGGCTCAAGTCCTCGGCCGACCGACGCAGCCCCGGCCGACCGGCGCAGCCCTCGGCCGACCGGGCGCAGTCCTCGGCCGACCGGGCGCAGCCCTCGCCGATCGCGCTTTTGAGGTCGCTTGTCGGGTCTTGGAGTCGATCCGACTATCGCCGCGAGAGCCGCACGAAAATGGAGTCGGATTTCGTGAAGGCTTGATAGACGGCTTGAGGAGGCGCCGGGGGCGACGCTGTAAGGTATCGCCGGCGAGTGGAGCCGACTCGCGCCAATGCGCTCGCTGATCGCTGTCGCTTGGCACGGAGGAATTCGTGATCCTTCAAAATATCCGCTGAGTTGCTGCACCAGAAGCGGTAGCTCGCCATGTTTGCGCTTTTGGCGCCCCCGCCGGATGATTGCCGAACCACTAAGTCGGAGTCGCCATAGCACAAGATCCGCTAATGCCGAGTTCTTTGGCAAGCCGGAGCCCGGGACGAGCGCTCATATTCGGGCGACGTTGTTGGAGGCGGCGGCGGATTTGCAAGACGATTCGAGCTTGTCGCCTTTGGGGAGGTGAGGACGACGCCGCCCGAGGGCGGAGCGCATCTTGGAGCCGCCAAGGCGCCGCCAATGAGTAGAGTCGGGCGCAGCGGTAAGTATTGAGTCTCGACCCACCGACGAGGAAGTCGGCTACGCCGCGACTTGATGGCGTGCGAGGTTGATAGTAGATGGTGTAGGAGCTAGATCGACACCCCACTTGGCCACCGCCGGAGGCATCTCGACTCCGATGATCTCATGCGAGTGAGCGTGCAAACCATGCTGATTGATTCTCTTGAAAGTAGGGCTTCACTTTGGCGGCAAAATGCACGCCAGAAAGCACATCTTCCTCGTAGTGAGGGTAGTTCGCTTGGAGGCCGATGCAGATTTCGCCAGTAATATATCGTCTTCGACCGAGCGCCTTTGCCTTCCTCCTTATGCTCGACTACAATAATCGGCCGACTACCCTACTGGTGGCGGCGATGTACAAGAGCATGGGCTCTTTGGGAGCTCTGAGCTGCCAACACAGGGGAGTCGCCAAGATCTTCTTCGCTGGAGAAATGCCTCATCCGCTTTGTGGTTCCACTCAAAAAGTGGTCTTTCATCAATTGATACAACGGCAGAGCTTTTCGCCACCGATCGATGAATCGGCTTATCGGGCCAAGCAGCCGTGAACTTCGACATCCAGCAGCCGGCCGGTACCTCCATCCTCTCAATGGCCTTGATCTTCACAGGTTGCATTTATGCCGCTGCTCGAGACCAAAACCGAGGAGTTGGCCGCCGACTCAACACGCATTTCTCCGGGTTGAGTTTGATCTCGAATCGCGCAGATTCTCAAAGGTCTCTTTGTGGTCTTCTAGCAGCGCCCCACGCTCCGCCTTTACCACCACATCATCTACATAAACATGGGCGCTCCCGCCGAAGTTGCTTGAGGAGGCACTTCGCATGCAACGCTGAAAGGTGGCGCCGCATTCCTCGCCGAACGCCATCGCTGCAGCGTAAGGCTCCAAACGGCGGATGAATGCGGTCTTCACCGGCTCATGGATTCAGCTTGATCCGATGATACCCGAGTATGCATCCAAGAAGCTCAACAGCCGCATCCGCCAGGAGTCTATCACCGATCAATCCTGGCAGAGCAAACGGGTCCTTCGAGCAGTGCTTTGTCGAGGCTGGTGTAGTCAATGCACATCCGCCATCGCTTGTTCTTCTTCAATACCAAAGACAGGTTGGCCAACCACTGAAAAACACTTCCATGATGAATCCGCCGCCGAATTCGGGCCATCTCTTCTCCGACGACTCTTCTTCTTCCGACAGCGGCGAAGGCTGCCCGACGGGCTTCACATCCGCCCGACATGTAGCTTGTGCTCGGCGAATTCCGCTTTACACCTGGCATGTCCTTGGGGACCATGCGAAGATGTCCCGATTCTCCCCGAGGAAATCGACGAGCTCGCTTCCTATTTGCTGCCGAGGCCGAGCCTATGGCAGCGCATTTCTCCGGTGCTCCGGGTCCAAGGGTATCTTCTTGGTTTTTAGCCGCTTGAATGATCCTTCAGATCCGACTTTGGGGTCAGCGACATCTCCGGCTGCTTCCCAGCCATCGCCACGACACGATCAAGGAGCCGCCGCCACGATCACTAAAGACTCGCCAGCCGACCGCTTCTCGCCGCACAAAGGACGACTTTTTGTAGTCGCCGACAACGGTCAGATCCCTTGAAGTCGGGCATCTTCATCTTGAGGTAAGCGAGGGGGAACCGCCATGAATTTGGCCAAGGCTGGCCGACCTAACAAATAAGATGGTACGGGTTCTCCAATCCACCACCGAACCAGACCGCTCTCGGCGGAAGTGATCTTTGTCTCCTCAAGAGGACGCCTATCAGATCTTGCCAATCGGGCGAATAGGAGAGGCCGGCACGATTCCATGGAACACGGCGGTTGCTCGCGCTGCCTCCGCCGATTCCGAAGCTTCGCGATGGTGTCCTTGTACAGATGTTTATGCTGCTGCCTCCGCCTATCGTGACCCGCGAGAAACGAGCGCCCGCCTATCGCAAGGCAAGGTTGCTCCGAGAACCAAGGCGAAGAGCCTGCACTGCATCACCTTTGGGTGATCTCGCCCGACCACCGATAGGCTTCTGACCAATGCATGAACTCGAGCTTTTGCCGCCATCGCGCTGACTTCTTGCTGCTGTTGGCACTGCCGCGCCGATCATCTCGCCAGATCGTGAACGCAACATATGCTCCGGTTTTCTTCGGGAACTCGTTTGACTGCGCCGACAGTTGAGCCGCCGCCATGGAGGCGGCGGAGGCGGCGACGCCCCGCAGCGGCCGGGGGCGAGGCCCCCTTGGCGATCCCGACAAGCCTGGCACTTTCTCGTGGTGTGGTTTGACAGCTTCACTTCACCAGTGAAACTTGCAAGGACCATCCAGAGTCTCGCTTATAAGAGAAAGCCGCAACCAATTGGACTTGCCACCCTTCGCCGCTGGGTCGGAGGCTGCCCTCCGTTGCCGATCTTCTATTGTTACGACCGCCGATCGCTGGAAGTCGGCCGGGGCTTTGGCGCTTGTTGTCATTCTGTTGCCGCCGGGCGGGCGCCTCCACCGGGTTTTGGGAGCCTCGGGAGTCACTTTGCCACCAAGGCTGACTTGGATCTCCGCTTCATAGAGGAGTCGGCCGTATGCATTTATCTCTGCTATGATCAGCTCGTCGAGGGTCTCGCCTGCCGCAGGAGCTTGTGCTTGAGGAGGGTGCCTCGCACCCGGCCGAAGTACTCAATGGCCTGCACTCGCACGCCGCAGGAGTTTCGGAGTTCGCCCCAGCGCAGGAGATAGTCGCTGGCGATTCTTCGGGCCTTGCACGCACAAGGAGAGCCGGCGCGCTTGGGAGGTCGCTTGTACGTACGCGGTGAAGGCGAATGAAGGCTTCAGTGAAGTCGACCCAGCTGTTGATGTCCGGCGGGCTTCAGCTGTTCAGCCATGTCGGAGCCGCGTCCTCGAGCATGAGGGGAATATATTTTACGGCAACCCGCTTGTTGCTATTGGCGGCCGACGACCGGAGTAGTCTATCAACCAATCTCCGCTTCACGGAGCCGTGTACTTGGGCGATCTCGGGAAGCGTGAACCCTTTGGGGAAGGGCTCGTTTGATGCGGGGCCCGGCAAGGCGGACCCACTCATCTTTCTTCTTCTAACGCCAGGATCCGTGGCAATGGGTCGATCCGGCAGCAAAGCGCCGTTTTCTCCGACTCTCGCGTGGCTAAGGCGACCGAGAGTCGGATGCTCAAAGGCGGCGAGAGACTCGCCGTTTTCTTCGGGCGGGAGGCAGATAATCATTCGCCGCTTCCATCGCCTGGGCGCCGCCTTTGGTCGCGCTGATGGTGATGCGAAGTCCGCCAGGCTCGCATCTGGCTCTTTCTTTCTCCCGCGGATTCCGCCACGGCGCCCGGAGGTCGACTTTGATCTCGGCGTAGGGGTAGATCGTCATTCGCCGCCGCCGCCGCAGACGCCGGGCGGCCGCCGCCGCTTCGCAGAAGAATCGCGATCGAGGAGCTGCTGACTCGCCCGTTATTACACGGCGCTTTTCGCTTTCGAGGTTCTCGCTTTTCGGCCGCCGCTGGGCGGGCGCGATGTTCTCCGCAGGGTGGCGACACGGGCGCCATTCCAATAGATCGGCGATGACCGCTGCCGCTCGGATCGCGACCGAGACGGCTCGCCTACCGGAGCCGGGCGAAGCTACCTACAGCGCCGTCCATCTCGGCTGGTATGCTTTCGACAAGCGCCTCATGCTTGCTATTTTTGGCGCTTTCAATGATCAAGGCGGCGTTTTTCCAAAGATTCTTCGCCCGTGTCCTTCTCGAGGGGCGCGACAGTTCTCGCAGTACGCAGCAGCGGGTCCTGGCGCACCGGAGTGCTCGCCGTGGTCGGCGACGCAGCACCTCCGACGACGCCTGGCCGCCGCCTCTCAGACGGAAGCGGCTCGTCAGAGACGCACCACGCTGGGGAAGATATCGCGATACGGCCGCCGAGTCGCATCAAAGATCGGGTCGGAGGAGTTTACGGACTCCAAGTCTACGGCGGCTCGCCAGTGACTTGAGTTGGTCGAGGAGGCCCGCGAGAAGGTTCTTCGGGCCACCCGCTACCGAGCTCAAGATGGGTTCGCTGAGAGGCGCACTCGCCGATGAGTTCGGCGAGGCCGCCGCGCAGCGCGCTTCGCGCCGCGCATGCGCCGATGCGACCCATCTGGCGAAGCCGGGCCGGCGCCGCCAGTGGAGGAAAAGGGTTCCGCCCGTAACAGATCTTCGATGACGGTGCACCTCGCCCACGGTGGGCGCCAAATGTCGGGGTTGATGCTACATATGCCAACGGGTGGCTTATCATGGTGGGGGCGGTAGAACGCCGCCGTGCTCGAAACGGATCAGCGAAGACATGCACGCCAATTTAATCTTACCTAGCCGGCTCTCCGAGGAGATAACACCTCATCGCTGCTCATGGGTCTCCGTGATGATCACTATGGGGTGATAGTACAAAGGTGCTCCTCGAGCTGTTTGGAGGCAGTGAGGAGCAAGGCTAGCTTTTTCCTCTTGCTATGTGTCTAAACCGTTTAGGGCCGAACCTTTGCATGGTGCCCTGGGTTTAGAGGCCTTGCTCTCGGGGTACAATGGTAATCCGACCGGCATGGCCCCACCGCGGGCCTTTGCAGCTGCCTCCTCACTGGCTTCGGGCCCGCCACCAGGCCTCATGGACAGTGTAACATCGGCGGTACTTCGATGACGCAGGCTTGGTCATGGGGTCGGGAATAGTGCCGCCATCTATCAGCGATCACCGCCGCCACTCCCGCCCAATTGCTTTATGGCTCGGGGCTCGGCCGAGGCGGCCGACTGGAAGGCCGGCTTCCACAGGCCGCCCCTCGAGCTCTCCGTCCGCCTTTCTTCTATCTTCTTCGACAGGGGCCCGGGCGATCTCGGGCCAGACACGCGCCGTCAGGCACAAAGGCTCGCACTGTGGCTGAGCTTCAGGGGAGGCATGGCAACAAAGCTACCACCGGAGATCTCCGGCGACGCGCTCATCAGAGCTATGCCTTCCCCTGGGACATGAGGGGACAGCCACGCCGGGCTGTACCCGATCGGTTCGTGGAAAGGTCGCGGCCGACACTCATAGTCGGCCCCTTGAGAGGTCGCAAGTCCAGAGTCGGCTTGTTTGACACGCCATCCGAGGACTCTTTTTCGAAGGTCGCCACCGACTCGCCTCTCAAGGTCGCCACCGACTCGGGCCGAGGCGCGGCCTGCCCCGGGATGTCTTGAAGATCTTGGGTCCCGGTCACCTACCCATGGCCCATTACCCCTATTAACCGATGGGGTGTGGAGATGTTCTAAGAACAGACATCGATAGGCTTCAAGTGGAACCTATCTTCGCCAGATCATCAAGAACTTGATTCTTGATTCGGGTATGTGGTGGAGCTCTAACCCTCAAACTTCTCTAGCTTTCATACTGCATTGCAATAACCGTCATTGCCGGACTGTTGATATCCCATTCCTTCATCACTTGATCGACCACCAAGTCCGAGTCAGCCAGAACCATCAAGCGCCGAACACCGAAAGTGAAATGGCCATACGTAACTCCATACAAAAGTGCCTCATACTCAGCTTCATCGTTTGAAGAATCAAAGTGAACTGGAGAACAAAGTTGAGCTTTTCGCCTCTTGGGGATACCAAAACCACTTCTGTACCAAAGCCATTCAACATCTTGGACCCATCAATGAACATAGTACAATGCTCCGAGTGAATCTGGGTCGGTTGCTGTTGTTCAGTCCACTCAGCGAGGAAATTTGCTATTGCTTGAGACTTGATGGCTTTCTTTCCTCAAACTTGATATCCAAAGGAAGGAGTTTAATCACCCACTTTGCCACTCGACCAGTTGCATCCCTATTGTTAAGAATTTCTGATAACGGAGCGTCGCCGAAGACTAAAACCGAGTGGTCTGAGAAGTAATGTGCAACTTTCTTCGTGGTCAAGTAAATTCCGTAAACAAGATTTTGATAATGTGGATATCTTTGCTTGGATGGAGTCAAGACTTCGGAAACATAATACACTAGGCACTGAACTTTGTAGCTTTGCCTTCTCCTTCCCATTCGACTATGAGCACTGTGCTGACAACTTGTCTAGTGGCTGCGATGTAAAATAGTAAAGGCTCTTTGCTGATTGGAGAGGCAAGCACCGGCTGGGTGGAAAGCAGGCTTTGAGCTCTTCAAATGCCGTCAGCCTTCAGGATTCCACTAACTTGTCGACTTTCTTCATTAGTCGGTAAAGAGGTAAAGCCTTTTCACCGAGGCGTGAGATGAATTGAATCAATGCAGCCAAACAACCAGTAAGCTCCTGAACATCGTGCACATGCACATGGCGTTTCATTCAGAGGATTGTGCCAACCTTCTCTGGGTTTGCCTCGATTCCTTGTTCAGAAATGAGGAAACCGAGTAACTTTCCTCCTAGGACTCCGAATGTGCACTTAGATGGATTGAGCTTGATATCATACCTTCTTAAGTTGGCAAAGGTTTCAGCAAGTTTAGTCAGTAGGTCGGAACCTTTGCATGACTTGACCATGATGTCGTCCATGTATGCTTCCACATTCCGACTGATTTGAGTGAGCAGGCACTTTTGAATCATGCACATGAATGTGGAACCAGCATTCTTGGAGGCCAAAGGGCATAGTAACATAGCAATAACACCGGTAATGGGGTGATGAAAGTTGTTTTTATTTCAAGGTCCATACAATGGATCCGATGGTACCTGTAATAAGCATCCAAAAGGACAGCGCCACACTCAAGCAGTTGAGTCGACTATTTGGTCGATGCGGGCGTAGGGCAATCATCTTTCGGGCAGGCCCGATTGATATGTTTGAAATCGATACACATTTGAAGTGACCTATCTTTCTTGGGGACCATAACAACATTGGCGGGCCACTGAGTGGTATATCTCATGATGAACTCAGCTGCCGTGGTTTAGCTACCTCCGCCAATCGCTTTTCCTATTCTCCGTATGGATCGATTTGAGATGCTGTTTAACGGGTTTTGCTTTCGGGTCGACTCGCAAATGGTGCTCAGCCAGTCCCCTGGGTACACCCGGCATGTTAGATGGTTTCCATGCGAAGATGTCCCAGTTCTCACGGAGGAACTGGATGATCGCTTCTTCCTATTTGCTGTCGAGTGTTGTTGAGATATGAGTCGAAGCAGCATTGGGATCGGTCGGGTGAATGTGAACTGGTTTTGTTTCACCGGACGACTGAAATGCAGACTCTAAAGCAGGCTTCTTGGCACGCAACAAATCACTCGGATCTACATTATTCTGGTATTCTTGCATCTCTACTGCTGCCATCTGTTCATTGGCGATCTTTGAGCCCTTCTAGAGGCACTCTTCTGCTCTCTACCGATTTCCAGTGACTGTGATCACGCCTCTAGGGCCAGGCATCTTCATCTTGAGGTACACGTAATACGCATCGAGCCATGAAATGAGCATATGCAGCCCGCTTAAAATAGCATGGTAGGCATTGTTAAAATCCACCACCTCAAACATCAACTTTTCCTTGCGTAATTGTTTGAATCAACGAAAACCACATCAAGGGTGATCCGACCGAGTGAATTAGCTTTCCCTCGATGACTCGCGGAATCGCATGTTGTCTCTCAGAGAGCTTGGACATCGAATGCCCATCCCTAAGAGGGCCTCAAAGATATAGAATATTCAAACCACAACCACTGTCCATCAAAACCTTGGTCAGTCGCGTGCCTCCAACGACTGGGTCGACCACCAACGCCTTCCCGGGGTAGCAAAGCAGCGCCGAGGTCGATCGTTGAATGTAATGGTTTTTTGGCCACTTAAATATGTCATCGCTGTCGGAGCAACCATGTTTACTTCTATTGATAACTTTCAGCCGACTTTTGCTCTCGACGCCAACAAAATCACTAAAGTGACATTGACGCTAGTAACCGGCTATGTTCATCTTTGTCTTCTTCCTTATCGATTCTTTTCTTCTCACCGGCCAATTCTCTCAAAAACTCAATCGAGTCGCACTGCCGAAAGTGGTATGCTTGGGAAGAATCAAGTTGCCCTCTTCATCTTTTTTGGTTCATATATGACACGGTAAATCAAGAACATCAATTCCCGCTTGATCTTTCACTTTTTTGGGGTCCAAGGCCCTTTAGTCTTCCCCTTGAACTTCCCTTGATTCAAAACCGCAGCCTCAAAGACGACCGCTGGTTCAACTTTGCGCTTTTGCTTCCGATCGAATTTCTCCTCCAACGCCCCATGGCGATCGATTTGTTCTTGCCGCCCGAGTCGGGTCCTCTTCTTCGCCAAGTTAGCATACCAAGTGGCTATCTCCATCATCCGAAGTCGAGAGACATGTCCCCATTCCGACCGAACTTCAAATTGAGCTCAGAAGTGACTCTTTTTAAAGGCTAAACCGCTTGATGCTCGATACATTCTCCATTGTATGATGAAGGGTAGTCCATGTCCGGATATAGTCTCTAAGGTCTTATTTTGCTTTTGAACACAATGCTGTAGTTCGCCAATCCAAAGAAGTCGCTTGAGATGCCCTTTAATGTTTTGGTAAACACTGAGCTAACTCTTCCCAACTAAAAATGCTTCTAGGGGCCAACTTATTCGACCAAGCTCGCAGTAACCTCAAGCATCAAAGGAGGTGTTTCATGGCCACTCCATCGCTGCTACACCTGTGGTCGGGTCCCGAGGTTTCAGGGCCCGGCTAAACCAAAACTTGGGGCCCCTTGACATAAACATTATAGGAATATATATGATTGCTTAAATTGTTTGAATGCCCCAAAAAGCGCAAAAAGCGACGGGCCTTATCAAATAATTTATACATATTACCTTTTGAACCTTTTCTAACAATCCTTCATAAAATTCACTTATGATGGGGCCACAAATCTCTTTATAGTTCATGTTTCAAATTTTTTTCCGCTTTATCGAAAGTATAGTCGACATGATAATAAGCACTCCTAAAAAGCGGGCGCATAGTCTGATGTTACCAAAATTAAATTCCATCAATGCTCGATCAACGCAATATAGATAGAGGAAGTACATAGTCCGATGTTACCGGATCCCGGATCAGATTCTTTTGCTTTGTCTCTACCGAGATCCCCGACCTTTTGAGTAAGTAGCATGCATGATTTACCATAAAAATGAATTAAAGAGTACAACAATAGCCCTTGGTTTCTACCATTAGAGATTAGTATAGATATACTAAGTACATAGTGATTTTACCTCGGCTTTGATCGGATCAACGTTGATCACCGATCGTGCAATCGCCATGATGTGATTTAGACCGAATGAGATGGGAGGCGAGGGAGTCCCGACTAGGGGTGTCCGGATAGTCGACTATCAATATCCGCCGGACTCCTGCATACTATGAAGATACATATTGAAGACTCCGGCTCGTGTCCGGATGGTACTTTCCTTGGCGTGTGAGGGAGTCCTAGACTAGGGGGTGTCCGGATAGCCGACCTATCAATATCCGCCAGACTCCAAGACTACGAAGATACAAGATTGAAGACTCGGCCGTGGTCCCGGATGGTACTTTCCTTGGCGGAAGGCAAGCTTGGCAATACGGATATGTGGATCTCCTACCATTGTAACCGACTGGTAACCCTAGCCCTCTCCGTGTCTATATAAACCGGAGGGCCTTAGTCCGTAGGGACTAACATACATCTCAACAATCATTCCATAGGCTAGCTTCTAGGGTTTAGCCTCCTTGATCTCGTGGTAGATCTACTCTTGTACTACCCATATCATCAATATTAATCAAGCAGACATAGGGTTTTACCTCCATCGAGAGGGCCCGAACTTGGGTAAAACATTGTATCCTCCTCTCTTGTTACCATCCACCTAGACACACAGCTCGGGACCCCTACCCGAGATCCGCCGGTTTTGACAATCGACATTGGTGCTTTCATTGAGAGTTCCTCCGTGTCGCCACCGAGGCTTGATGGCATCTTCAACCAGCAATGCTGTCCGTGTGAGACTTTTCTCCCTGACAGATCTTCAGATTCGGGCGGTTTTGCAATCGCGGGCCAATTCACTTGGCCATCCGGAGCAGATCGAAGCTACGCCTCGCTGTCGTCGATTTGAAGCTTAAACTTCACGGCCACGACCGCTGGAGACTTGATCTTCGACGACTCGAAGCGCAGCCAAGCCCAAGACTGCGGACGATGGGCACGATCTAGCTCGCCACCGACAGGGCCCTCGTGGCCGCGACTCGATCCGCTTCGCCATTAGCCCGAGCCGATCGCCCAGATCAAGGGTCGGTGGATAGACGCCACTCGGGGCTTCAACATCCACGCGATGGAGCCAACACCGACCTTGTCCCTCGCGAGACTCGTGGATTCCGAGGCGCCGACTTCGCCGACCAACCTCCCGCCGCCTACCAATCGGGTCCGATTGGGCGCCGTTATGGAATTCACCGCCATGACATATTCCAACACTTTTTCGCGATATCCTAAACTCATTAAAGCATCTCTCAAGTTATCGGGAGAGTCCTGGCCGGACTATGGCCAGGAGGGTGGAGTATGGACGACGAAGAAATTCAGAGCCCACCCACCACCCACTTTGTAGCCACTCGCCGAGGATTTAACCGACATGTTAGACTACGACCAAGACATCGACGCTATGGACGACGATGCCGGAGATTTATCAGAACCAGCGCCATAGGCACCGGAAGGCCACCTTGTCATATGACGATACATGGTGGATACCCCAAAAGAAGGGATGGCGAAGAAGCCGGAGGCAGAGTCTTTAAAGAAGCAGCCCAAACGCCAGCGCCGGCGCACCGCCTAAATCCCGCCACAAAGAAGAATGGAGATTCCGCAGGGGGACAATAACACTCCGTGAGAGTGCCAAGACAATCCCTCCAAAGAAGACTCAGCCGCAGAGGATGCAGTACAAGCCCCCACAAGAGGGCGCGCATTTAAGGGTTGAGGATGATAACTATATGCCTCCTCAAGAAGACGGCAAGCCTCAACGATGACAAATTCGCTGCACTCGAGGATCCTGTTTAACAAGAGCGCTTCAAGCGCATGCTTATCGCCACAAAGAAACAGCCTAAAGAAAAAGCAGCAGCAGCTTCAAGTTGATCAGACTCACTGGCCGATCGATGGACCGAGGTCCTCGCGTCAAGAGTATAAACTCTAACGCCCCTCCAAAAGTTACCTAAGACGCAAAGCTGCTCCCCGATTAGAGGAGGAAGCATACATACCTTCATCACCAACAAGACGACATGGTCAATCGACCACCCCATGGTCGTGATGAGAGGCATCCAGCCCCCAGCCAAGATCTGTGACTCCGCATCGCCTCCAAAAGTACGGCCAAGAGGGAACGCTACGGACTTATGTAGACATACTTGAGGATAAGGCAGCAATCCAGATCCATCTACGGATCACGTATGCCTCTTACCACCCACGCATTTAATACCGCTGGCTGGATATAATAACCTCGCCAGCCGAACACAGCAGCATAACGCCTTCGAGCAAGGCCGCGATATCGCTCAATACAGGGCGCCAGACACACACGTTATGCTTCATCGACGAAGTAATGGATCATCGATCCCCAAGGGTTTAAACCCAGAACATCGAATCTTACGATGGCACAACAGACTCTCGAGGTGTGGATCAAGACTATCTTCTCCACATCCATATGGCCCGCGGCAACGATCTCCACGCCATCAAGTACCTCCCACTCAAGCTTAAAGGACCAGCTTGGCATTGGCTTAACAGCTTGCCCGCAGAGTCAATTGGGTGTTGGGAAGACCTGGAGGCCGCATTCCTTGATAACTTCCAAGGCACATATGTGCGACCACCTGACGCCGATGACTAAAGCCACATCATTCAGCAGCCAGATGAATCGGCCAGATAGTTCTGGACACGGTTCTTGACGAAGAAAAATCAAATCGTCGACTGTTCGGATGCGGAGGCCCTTGCAGCCTTCAAACAAAACATCCGGGACGAATGGCTAGCCCGCACTCGGGGCAGAAAAGCCGAAATCCATGGCAGCTCTCACATCGTTAATGACCCGCTTTTGCGCGGGAGAGGACAGCTGGCTAGCTCGCACCAACAACCTCCGTAAAAATTCTAGCAGTCCGGATACTAAGGACAACAACGGCAGGTCTTGAATCAAAAACAAGCGCCGCATTAACAACGACGATAAGGAGGATACGGCAGTTAATGCCGGATTCCGAGGCTCCAAACCCGGTCAGCGGAAGAAGCCATTTAAAAGAACCACTCCTGGTCCGTCCAATCTGGACCGAATACTCGACCGCTATGCCGTAGACATGGCACTCGAAAAGCCAGCTAACCACACCAATAGAGATTGTTGGGTGTTCAAGCAGGTCGCGTTAATTGCCAAAAACATTGACAAGGGGCTAAATAGCGACGACGAGGAAGAGACCCGCCGCGAACAATAGAGGATGTAAGGGTTTTCCCCACAAGTGGACGGTGAATATGATATACGCCGACCCATATACCCAAGAGGGAGAGGAAGCGACACCACGGACGCTTATGCGATGGAGCCAGCCGCCAAAGTTCTACCCATGGTCCTCTTGCCCGATCACTTTCGATCAAGAGACCATCCGACCAAGATACGCCATGGCGGACTCACCGCATTGGTTTTAGACCCAATCGCCGATGGGTTCCACCTCACGAGAGTCCCGATGGATTCGGCGGTAGCAGCCTCGAACCTCGCTTTATCAGATACAAAGGCGCAAAATGGGCATAGACCCATCAAGGATTAAGCCTTCACAAAGACAACCTTTAAAGGTGTCATCCTGTGAGTAGAAGCCAATCAGCAGTGCTCACCACACCGAAGTGGTCTTAGGATCCCTTGATAATTTTCGGAGCGAAGAGTTAATCTTCGACATAGTCTCGCCTCCGCAGCGCTATCACGCTCGCCGGACGAACCGCTTGCTTTAAAATTCAACGCGCTGCAGACACGCATACCTAAAGCTCAAGATGCCAGGCCTCGCGAGTCATTACGGCCAATGGGAATACGTAACGCCCTCCCAATGGAGGAACATACAATGCTCTCGCGCAGAGTACGCAGTAGCCTTCTAAGGCAATTTCAAGTCCGCAGCTAAAAAGCCAAATACATCAAAGCGCCGCCGAGCAATACTAACTAAGACCACCCGCGCGATCAGAGCATCGCCAGAGTAATGCGGCCCCAACCCGCCTCACAAGATGATCACAAGAATAACACTGCTGACATCATTACGCTTTGGAGATACCATGGGCGTAGGGAAGGGCCTCGATCACAAGGGACCAAGAGTGCGGCTCGACACACCAGGCTCACACGAGCGCCCTTGTTTTTATTTT